>JBBLXW010000096.1:0-14712 GCA_037893235.1 Trichoderma afroharzianum | reverse complement strand
GAATATATATATATATAGATCTAGCATTACTCCGCAACCTAATAACAGTTGTTTTAGGGGCACGAAATGAGTAATTCCGACTGAGCTAAGCACTTATGTTAAAAGTCTACTTCATATGACGTCAGCGTTTACTGATCTAAGCTGTTTATATTACAGTATATACTCGTAAAACAAGATAGGAAGTAGCTTTCCCATACTAATAAATATGAATAAGGTAAAACAAAAAATATATAGCTTATATTTAATTTTAGTATGCCATTAATAAGTAACGACCTAACCTATATTAGAAAGTATAATCAGTTAACCTTAAAGCTTACAGCGAACTTGGTACGTAAAGCTTTGTACAAGTATATATTTGTAAGGGATAATATTAAAATCTATTTGCAACCATAGGCCTATTGATTAGCTTTTGCCGACTGATTAATTAGTCACAAATTATGCAATCCCTTTTTTTTTTTAATAATATACTTCCAGTAGCTTTGTGTTTATAGAACTAAAAATCCGCTAACGACAAGCCCCTACAAGAGATACTTCTTATTTTGGGAAGTAAATATTCCTTACCTATATTATAGCACCTGCCGGAGGAACCGATAATACGTTCAAATATTAGTAATTCGTCTTGTTACCGCTTCCATCTGCGTATTATATAGCTGGCGGGGTAGACGCACTATAAATCGTTTGCCGTACTCATTATATACTTGCATATTGCAGCGGTTTGCTTCAAAATGGCTTACGAAATAGCCGAAGAGACGTCCTACCAGGAGGGATTTCCTCGTGCAGCGGCACCCAACTTCACTGATCATGTATTTCTGTCTCGGAGCGGCGTGGAGCTTGCGGTGCGCATTTGGCCAGCCGACCCGCCCACAAGTTCTCCCGCACCCTTTGCCACATGGACTCACGGCGGGGCGGCCATGGCGGGCCATCATTTCACTCCGCTGGCGTGGATGGAACCAGGCCTCCGGCAGCGAGGCTTTCACATCGTGTCTCACAATTACCGCCTGAGCCCTCAGGCTCGCATTGATGAGCAGCTGGAAGACTGTCTGGAAGCGATAGAGTGGTGCAGAACAAACCTGCCAGTGATCCTGGGCTGCGATCGCGTTGATGTAAACCGTTACATCATCTGCGGTGAGTCGGCAGGAGGCGTCATGGTCACACTCATGGCGCACCATCTGAGTCCCCCACCGAAGGCTGTTATCAATGCGTATGGTATAGTTGATTTCCTTGGGAATGGCGTCAACCTCCTGGACCCAAATGCCCACAATATTTCGGACCTTCACCCTTGGACTGGAGAGTTCGAGGCGGAACGACTCAAGGCTTACCTTTATGACCGCAACCCCGCCAATATCTTAACTGATGCCCTATTTTGGGACGAGCGGGAGAAGCTATCCGAAGCAGACCTTAGTCTGCGGTTGAAAACCGATTTCAAGTATACTGAGCGCATCCGCTTTCAGGCTGAATTACACAAATGGAAGAGCATTTGCTTTTCATCAAAGGGAATGATCCAGGCCACATTCCATGATGAGAAATTCTCTAGCTCGTCCGAGCTAAAGAAATTCATCAATTCCATGTGCTCTTTACGACTTCTGGAAGGAAAGACCTGGTATCCACCGACTGTCCTTTTACACGGGACCAGCGATTCTATTGTTCCCTTGTCACAAAGTCAAGCATTTGCGAATAAGCTGCGAGAAATGGATGTGCCAGTGATTGAGAGCTATGAGCCAGGAGCCGGGCACGTTTTTGACGACAAGTATACTGTAAGTGTTCATCTTGATAACTTTCGTGCACATAGCTAAAACCGGGTAGAGCATCCTTGTTGAAGGTTGGGACGCCTATATACAACCAGTTCTTAACTTTGTTAATATACACATTAATAAGTAGAACAGGTGAAGCCGATTCTAAATTGAGAATGGATTAGAAAGGCATCGCGTCTAAGCAGGAACTGGTCCCTTATCTAGGCAATCTGTAACTTAAACATTTCCTCATTTAGTCAGGTTATTATATTCATTCCCAGCGCTCAGAGTTCCTGGTCAACTTGCGTAATTCGCTGGTTCTAAGCCCGAACGCTGGTTCTAAGCCCGAAGAGAATATAGTCTAGTCAGCCAGTGACTTCTCGGAGTTCTAACTTGGAAGCCTTGACAGATATTTATGTTCTTAAGATATTCACAAGCAAATTTATAAATCAAGGGTACCTTTTTCTGGAAAAATATTTTTTAAAAAAATTTGATTGGATTCAGATATTACTCTGCTAGCTACGTAATAAGATTGCCTGTCAACCAACCTTACAGCCTGCCAACAGAAACCTAAAACTAGAGATTTGTCCCTTGGAAAAGCTTTCTATACTAACCCGATGGAAACGGGTTCATCATACGTGAACAAGTCTTGTTCGGGCGGCCAATTTGGACCCTCGGGCAATAACAGAGGCTCAGGGACCCGAATGGTAGGATAAAACATTCATAGCAAAGAGAGCAATTACCAAGCATTTCTATAGACAACGCAATACATTCATTAGATGTATACTGATCCTAGATAGACCCCAACATTCAACAGCAGTAAGCAGCCCTTAGTCTTCGCTATAATGATACAAGGACTTCAGAATATTAATCCTATCAACAACGAAATTCGAGTCTACGTTGTAGGAGCACGACTTACTGGAGCCACCAAAGATTGGTTTGAACAACGCCTCAGAGACTATGAACGAAACGGGAAAGCAGAACGCAAACATCTTACCAGAAATGGATCTCTGTGCTTGGGGAATCGAAAATACTTTCAGTTTGCATTTGTATAGCGTATTCTCGCCGAATATTTTGAAGTTAGCATGTATTTAACGTACTAACGTGTTTGCTTATGCCTAGCGCTTTTTTATTCTGAATCACACCCAGTTCTTGTATGTATCTTGAGTAAGAGATTGCGTATAACCTAACTGACACGCGCACGTCACAGTTCCGAAGACCCGAAATCCCTGGGCTCCTGCTTTGCACCCTCCACCGGACGAAGCCAAGTCAGGCGGCTGTTGGTAAAGAGCTCTACATCGGGTTTAAACGCTTCGCTCTCATCCGATCCATCAATAAGTCCAGCCTTGATCACCATGGTGCCAGGATACCCGGTGCTGGTCCGGTACAGCAACCCACCACAACTTGCGCAGCTATAGCTCGTAATCTCATTGCCGGAGTCGGCGACTTTGGTAAATGTCTGTAGCTTGCCGGAGATGACCTGGAGTGTGTCCGAGGGGTAAAGGATATTGAGTGCGAAAGCGGCACCGGTCAGCTTGCGCTCATCTGTGCAGTGACACATGAATTTGAGAACAGGCTTCGCGTTGAATTCGATGCGATTTTTGCCGCATAAACAGGAAGATTGAGGCATTTTTTATGGTTATCGGTAAATATGCCAAAATGAAAAGCTGGTGAGAAAAGTCTAGTACAGGAGGTACGATTTTATAAAGGTTAAACATGTAATTTTGCTTGTTTTCTTTGGCTCTGTTATATTGTAAAACAGCTCAAGAACTTCACAGAAAGAAGCCCTTATAAACATTTATAGACTACCATACATTTCCACTAAACTTCTCCTTATAATAGTTTATCACTAATCGCTTTAATATATATGACTCCACTAGTTACCAAACAGGTCTAAGGTATTATACATACCTAAATTGCTTATTACATTAGACATGGGTTTAACTAAAAGTGAACCCCACCCTGATTAGCTTCCTCGGACAGAAGCTTTAAGCCCCTGTAGGTTTTCGGCCCGCGGGATAAGTTTAGGCAATTCAGTCGAAATATGCTTAAAATAAGTAGTTATCTAAATTAGTACAAAGTAAACTAATCAAGCCTAGCCCAGCAGCGCATGACAAATCGCCAAAAGAGGCAATTATGGCTTTTTTGAGACAACCTGTAATAGATGTGATGTCACCTGAGTGTCAACTACGAACAATAATTAAAAACAATAGGTAGGATGGTTTATTAGGTCTACTGAGATTTTAAAATACATTTACAAATAATTACTACTTTTACAGATAACTACTACTTTTACCAATAACTACTATTACTGCTTTCAACTTGTCCTGCAACGACGTTCAGACATACAATGACACGAATATAAGCAATATACAATTCACTAAGCGTTCTATATAAGTATTACATCAGCCATATTCGCAATTCTCTCAACTAAATTCTGTTTGAACCCAGAAATGGCACTCTCAATGCCTAAACTCGTCTACTAGTAGAATATGGGCGGGGGAGAAGCCTCTACTTCGTCTGGCAGTAATCTGGACGCTGGTAAAAGGATTTCACACCGTGACAAATAACAACGTGCCCCCGCTGTGACAAATATCAAAGTATCCACACCATGACAAATAACAAAGCATCCACACCGTGACAAATTGCAAAATATCCAACCTTAACGAACCAAAAAATTGGAGCCATAAGCTTTATCAAGATAGTCGCAGGAGAAAAGCATCTACACTTAAACAAATACAAACACACAGTCTCGAAAATCTATCCGGGGCTAAGGCCAGGTGCTAGGAGGAGAAGTATTAGCAAGCAGGGTAAGCAAACCTAATTTCTTTAGCACTACCAATAGAACTGGGGCATGGGCTACCCCAGAAGCGCGCAAAGTATAATGGGCCGTGACGGCCCATAGATGAGTCGAGCTGGAGCTGGATGCTACTCAGATATCAAACACAGGCCTCCGAGCATAAACAGTCGCCAACAATTACCGTCAAGATGGGCCCCTTTGGTCAATATATTGCTCTCCCCCTTGTACTTTCTGTCTCAGGCACATGGGCTAAGTTGTGCCGGTCCTACACGATCCCTATCACCATAACATCAGCCAATTTGGTCTATGGACTACCTCCTCTCCAAGACAACTTTGATGTTGCCCGGCTGGTCGACACAATCACAAGCAGGACTCCTCTCACTGCTCCCCCTTTTTCCGGCTCTACCAATGTCACAGCAAACTACACTATAGCTGCTACGTTTTGCTCGCCTGGTCCTGGTGAAGTTGACACACATAAAAGCACAGTCATAATCGCTACCCACGGCCTCAACTTTGACGGCTCGTAAGTATTCGTCTGTGCTGAGATCACCGTGCTCATCTAACTAGACATGGTTCTTCCTGGGCTTAGATACTGGGACCCAAAGCTTGACACATCATACAGCTTCGTGGACTGGGCCGTAAGCCAAGGCTACTCTATTTTTTATTATGACCGTCTCGGTGTTGGGGATTCTACTCGGTAAGCACCACGGCCCAAACATGAGATACCCGTCTTGAACGTTGTCTTACATATTATTCCAGAGTTTCTGGCTATGTCGCCCAGCTCTCGAACCAGGTTGCTGTCCTTGCAGAGCTGACGAGGCTTGTGAAGTCTGGCCAGTACACCAGCAAGTGTTCACAAACCAAGGTCGTATATATGGGACATAGCTTCGGAAGTGCTATTTCGTATACCGCTTTGGCCAATAATGTGTCCCTTGCGGACGCCATCGTGCTCACGGGTAATTACACGTACTCCATCAGCCTTCTGTCTCGGGTGTCAACTAACTCTGCTCCCAAGGGTTCAGCTTAAACACCACTTATACCAACCCCTTGGGATTTCTTCAAGCTTCGCAGCCCCGAATTGCCGCCTCTCAGCACCCTGCAAAGTGGCGCCAACTAGATACAGGTTATCTTGTCCCAGCAGACCTTTATTCTAATGTAAACACGTAAGAAACAACAAAGAGCTCTTCATTTCTCCATTGTCTTCGTCATTAGCTAACGTCTTGCTGTATGTCCCAGGTTCTTCAATGGCAATTACGATAAGTCTGTTGCCAAATATGCCGAGGCGCATAAACAGCCTTTTGCTCTGTCTGAGCTCCTTACTATCGGATCAATCCCCAGCTTGCAATTTCCTTCCATAGGACCAGCAATGGTGAGGCACTAAGGTTGCGAGAGTTCGTCTTGCAGGTTGCAGCAATCAACTGACGCTAGCTTGTAAAACAGATAATCTCTGGGAAACTTGATTTCATTTACTGCACATCCAAGTTAGTACAGCCATAATATCGTTATGTGTTCGAAAGCCTTCTTCTCTAACCCGGTTCTTCATTAGTTGCGATGATGCCCTCGAGACCCCCGGGGCTGAGGTATTTGCTCACGCCAAGGCATTCAAAGCCGTCAGCTATCCTGATGCTGGCCATGGTCTCAACCTCCATGCCAATGCAAACGGTGTCTTTCAGCAGATAACGGACTTCCTCTCTGAGCAGGGGCTGTAGTCATCATGGATCAGGGCATATGCATTGAGCATTCAAAATGCCGGAGCGGGAGAAATGTGTGACTTGCCTAGCTTAGCTATATGGTTTAGATGATGAAAGTTTCTTACGTCGCTATCTGTATTGTTAGACCAATTCCAGGTTGAAGGATACAGATCCAAAAAGGACATAACTACGAGTAGCACAGGGACGGCGGAGAACTATTAAGACGAATATTGTTGTCAAGAGGGCAAGATCGTCGGGGAATAGCTTGAAAAACACGTCTTTTCAGTAGAAAATTCCCGAGGTATCTCACATACAAAAACAGTTATCCCTTTAGTTCTGTCAAGTTAGATCTATACCCAATATGACCTGGGTGCATTTGGGCCGTCTAGAAATAGGATCAGGCCGTAGTGAGGAAATCGCGCGTTAAACTAAAGCCGGGCTCGTGTTGAAATGTGCGGCAGCGCTCCGTACGGAATACGCCTTTCGAAGCCTTGGAAATCGATCGCGATCAGCCAAAACGGCGGCTGCAGCCTTGAAGCCAGGAGGAAATTCTGCCATTGAATTTTATGCCAGTTTAATTATTAATTACGCTTTATATATTTATATTTAGTAAATTGTATGTAATCTAGAATTAGGCTAGGTATGTTGACTTTCCGGGTGTATTAGGGATTTCCGGGCCAACTGTAAGGCGAAGACTCACAGTTGGTCACTGAAAGTGGAACCAACGGATAGCAGTGTTACTGTATTTCTTTATACCACTCGTAACCCGTAGTATGTGTAGGCATTGTATGCCTCTCAACTCAACGCTGAGTTTAGCAGACGTCGAGTGCATCATTAGTCCAGTACTGTTAGCGCCAGCTAAGGCACATCGTCCAGGGGCCCCTTGTATGCAGGGAACGCAGAGGGACGCAGCGGAATAATTGTGGGATATGGGCAGGCTACAGTACTGTAGCGAACATATCAGCAGTAGCGATTAAATCCCTAGCAAGGTGAGCTTAAAAAAGAGACGGATATGTCATGCACATCTTTCAGTTACGGATATACTTCCCTACGCTCGTTTAGAATAGTTAGATAGCCAGCTTTGAATACGCCGTTCAGATTGAATCTACCTCAAGATGCGACCTACTAGTTGATGACGATTGAAAACACATCGCCCGAGACTCCAGCCTGACCTATCCGCCAACATGAGCCAGAACCGCTCTTTGAGTCTTAAACGGTTTGTCCTTGGGAATACTTGCCATTACTAACCTTTACGTGCACGGTTCTTCACATAGTGGATTATTGCCAAGGCCTAATCGAACGCTGCCCAGGGTACAGCCTCGAGCAGGAGGAAGAACCGGGTTATAATAGTACCAATAGACAATACATCCGACAAAGTAGCGGACGGTGGTAATCCAAGCAGAGTACGAGGTTCCGTCGCCGAGAACCGAAGAGGTCATGTGTTCCGAGTTGGGCGGCAACACCGGCTGGTAAGCACCGAACATTCAAGGAGGGCGGGAAAGTAAATGTAGAAGCCTAAACAACCTCTGGACGACTCCTTTCGCGCCTGACAAAAACGATTCCTCATCCTAGACAGTTAGTTTCTGTCCACAGTGGCAATACTGCTTACATCTCCTTCACTCTTGCCCTGGCGAGACGATGCTCCAGGCTCTTAGAAACCGGAGAGATCACTAATCTTGAAATTAGTCTCGGCGCTAGCAGCTTTAGAGAATCGGCAAGATTACTATTCATTGAGCACTGGCTAAGAAAATCCCACTTTAAATTATGATTTGTCCTAGAGTCTGCTCTTTAGATTGATTCCCGTTAGGTTACACGGGCAGAAATCTCATTTCTTAGCTACAATCATGAAGATGTGTGGTCATTTAGCACGTTCGCTATTTATCTAGCGGGATAAGGATTTGTCATGTTGAAGAAAATATCAGACATATCAACATATATAAAGACCTGACATCTGCCTCCTAATAAATATTGCTCAGCCCTACTCAGGCTTCTGAAAAACCAATACTTCATAACTCAACGTCGTCACTGTCAAATCAAAGCTGGCAAATTGGCAATGATTTTTCAACTTGGGCCTGCAATTCTCGCAGCTCAACTATTCAGAAGTGCTAATGGCTTACCAACCGCTGATCTCAAGCACAACGTGACATCATTGGCTGCCCAGACAAACACCCCTGGATCTGATGGATGCGTTCGAGTTCATATTTTCATTGAGGACAAAAACAATCTAGTCCCGCTGAAAGAGAGGACCATCCTATCAGCATCTTTCTACAGCAGTCACGGGTATCTCGCAGACATCTCAGCCAGCTCTACCTTACAAAACGACGGTTACTGGGCTGGCAGCTTTTACGACACAGCTCGTATAGAATGGGGGCTAGATATTTCGAGGGGAGGCACTAGCGGTTCATATCGCAGTCAACGAAGTGGTTTCCAGTCGGTCCCGCTATCTCTTGCAACTAAGAAGGATAGTTCTGATCCTTTCTGCTACTGTTCTGTTTTCGACCAGTCTGGTGGCTGTAAAGGTTGGCGTTCTTGCCAATATCATGAGATTACGCTGTGGGATCCACTTACCTGCCAGAACTATGGCTATGCTTCACCGCCGCTTTGTGGCGGGAAAACCTTTTGTGATCAAGGGGACTATGCAGGAACTTATGGAGTACCAGTCACCGATGGTAATATGTACTTTACGGGGGGTTAGTGCTGGACTATCACGATCCGGATCTTATGGTCGCGACAACGGGCCTATAGGGTAGGCGATCTCGGATAAAAGTTGGACCGCCCGACCAATCAGACGGATTACCAGGTCATTTAATGATCCAGTGATCCAACCCAGCTGACTGGGTATATAAAGTTGCGTTCTTACACTCATTTAGATAACTTAGATAACTAATTGTTAACATAGCCATCCGATCGGATACAGATACCATTCTCTAGCTACGTGATACTTGCATTGCGCAATACCCACCTGACTGTCCGCTAACATAAACCTAGAACCTCTACTTTAGCTTTTAATGCTAATACGGCGCTGGCGTTAATGTGAAAACCCACTGTAGTTAGAATTTGTCAATCTTGTAGACAAATTTGAAAAGGTTGTCTACATTAAGAAGTGGCTTTTTTGCAGCGAAAAATGGATTATTTTTATGTTGTAGGCGGGCCTCTCCTGCCCTTTGTGGATGCGGACCGTACAGTCAGTAATTCTAGATTGTGCCCAAGTTATAGCTAATAAATAAATAATGAGCCATAATCCAGGCAAAATCCAAATTCAAGAATATACGCACTTTTCCCACACCAGAACGCCAGCGACCTTGTTGAGTACATCTTGACCACCAAGTGCGCGTATCACACGAAAAGCATTACTACAGTATAATGGTCGTATTGACATGCTTATGTGGATTAACTATAACTGCTCGATTCGTACATCGTTGCCCTTGCTAATCAATGTTTTCCACCATTATAATTCCAAAAGGCTCGCTTTGACCAAGTGAGAGAATGGTGATGTAATATCCGTTGCTCGGAGCGGGTAATTTAGACTCTTCGCAAATTGGTACTACGTAGTTCCTACTCTGCCGTTTTTGTTTAGAGAATGAACGTATTCCAAATATACGGATTACCTTGGGCGCACAATTGTGCAAAGTGTCTATAGTGGAAAGGATCCTTGCTTAGACCCACTGTATTAGGAGAGCGTTGACTTGGTCCCCGTAACAGTTAGATCCCTTATAAATAGCTGGTTTCGCCATAGTAATTGCTACAATTGCGATTATTGGCCTAATCTTTGCCCTGTTTGGCTTGACGGTATGACGGAACTGATGTCATTGTCCGAAAGTGAAGATATACTAACTTCTCACCAAGGTAGTCATTGACCTGATTAGCAATCCAGTGAACAGGGGTGGTAATGGCGCAGTGGAGCCAGGATATCAGTGGAAAGACCCACTCTCCCAGGGGGGATATCCCAAAGCTCCTCGGTGCGCACTTTCCAGCACCTCGGCTATTCTAGCTCCAACTTAGTTCCCGCTTTATTCTATATAACCCAGGAGACGACGTAGGATCCAGCCAAATCCATGCTTGCGTGAATTCTCTTGCAAACAATCCATTGAAAGCCTATTCCCTTCAAATTTCAAAAAAGATGGCTAGCGAAGACCACTCAAAGTCAGCACGCCACTTTAATGCAATGTTTGAGCCCCTTTTAACTGGCAATTAGATCTGACCTTTTGGCTGCGGTTCTTGAAGCCCACGGTGGGGAAGCCCGATTCATGGAAATAAAATCTATTGCGGTTACGTTCAACCTTTCTGGTTTATTATTCGAGTCAAAGGGTTATTCTGGTCACCGTCAACCCGCCATTGTTATTGATCCTCATACTCCCAAAGCATCGTTCACAGGATTAGGCGATCTTCCTGGCGAGCTTTGGAAGTACCTGCCTCACAAAACATGGATCGAGGATGCGGCGGGTTCTGTAAAGCAATCTCGGAGTAATCCCCGTCTGTCTTTTGCCAGAGACACCAACGGATCAAAGTGGGATGATATGCGTCTCTTGTACTTTACTGGTTACGCTATGTGGAATTATCTAACAGCCCCATTTTGCTTCAAGTTGCCAGGCTTTACCACTCGAGAAGTGCAAAGCCATACGGAGAACGGGGAGCGGTGGCGTGTGTTGGAAGTGGTTTTCCCAACCGATATACCAACGCATAATAAAATCCAGCGATTTTATTATAATGAGCAGTTTTTGCTGAGACGCATAGATTACGCCCCAGAGGTTTTACCGGGGTCCAATGCGTCACAGTATGTGTTTGACTATAAAGAAGCTGGGGGGTTGATGTTTCCTACACTCCGTCGCGTTGTTCCTAAAGCTCCTAGCGGGATATTCGGGCCAAGGCTTGTTTTGATGGACTTTTGTAACATTATGGTCACATAGTTTTGCTACCGGTGTAGTGTAGACTGGCAGTAGGGCGTTATCTTTTAGGGCCTGTTTTTCGAATAACCTGTCAAAAGTTCCTGCTAAAACATGTCGATTAAGAAGGAACAAAAGATATTCGAGCGAAACAGGGGAAGGGGCAAGGAATTACTTTTTACTGCAATCACCGCATGAGGACGTGTATTAGCAATATCAATATTATCATCTGTTCCTAGATTAACATAGGATCATGTCTTCTTTAGCAATAGCTTCCAAGAGTCTATAAAATAAAACTTCAAGATGAAAGCTGCCTTATTGATTTTACTGGCGCTGCGCTAGCTTCTGCCCAGAGCGTCTTTATGATTCGGCATGGCGAGAAACTTAGTAATAGTAGCGATCCTAACTTGAGCGCGCTCAGTGTTTAAGAACTGTCTTTAGTGCCAGCTCTTACTATAACATTGGCTATATTATTGCAAAGAAGCCTCAAGGTAAATATAAAACTCTGCCTGGTACTGAATATTGTAAGTAATAGCCAGTCATTTAAATTAAGTTTATAGCAGATAATGGCCGACTTCGCCCTCTCAACGCAGTCACTCCTTTAGCTCAGGATCTTAGCTTAGTAATTGATACAAGCTGGCAATCTATTTCTATTGCGCGGCTATAATTCACAGTGACCCATTCTAGCTGATTAGTGCTTAATAGTACAAAGCTGTGAAGAGTTTCATCAGCCCGTTCAGACAAAGAACTCATGTTCAATAGTAGGGTTATATGACTTCCCCCCTTTTTACATGTAGTTATTATATTTCATCGCTAGTCATTGTAAGCTTTTATCATTGTATAACAAGCCCATATAGACAGCGAAACTGCGCCATGGTAGGCAGCCCATGAACACATGATAACAGTTGCTGATCTTTTGAGACAGATACAGTGGATAAATATTAAATTTTGATAAATAGAAAACAAGTTAATGCATTGGGAACTTTGCTGTAAAGTTCGCAACATCAAGTTCCACATCTCTATCTTTTTCCAAGCCCTCTTCCATCAATGTTTGCACCCGCTTCAGCACTTCATAATCTGATAAAAGCTGCGCCATAGCGTTGTAGGATGCATCAAAATCCTCCTTCTTAGGAAGGCCGAAGCGTTCGTTGGTGAGCTCCTTCGCTAATGCCAGCGCTGGTTTGTGCCACCCAGATACGCGACGCGCAAATCGATCGACAAAATCATCTAAATCAGTGTCTGGCACAGCCCGATTGATCCAACCATAGTCTGCGGCAGTTGTAGCATCGAATTCGTCGCTGCCACAAATGATTTCAAGCATTCGACTACGCGACACGTGTTTTGGGAGCAATTCAATACCACCACCTCCAGGAATAAGTCCAAAACTAACCTCAGCCTGTGACAGTATGGCCTTCTCTTTGCTGCCAAACCGAATATCGCAGGCCAATACAAATTCTGAACCAATACCTCTCGCTCTGCCGCAGATCGCAGCAACAGTTATTACCGGGATTGTAGCGAGCTTTAGCATCATCAATGGCCACTTAGCCAATAGGTCAGGCGAAATTGATGAAGCCTGTTGAAGATCATAATGAGAGATAAAGAAGTCTGGTACTGCGCTATCAAAAACCAGAATCTTGAGATCGGATTCAGCTTCAGCCTCTTGTAGGAGTTTCCAAAGGCTAATAATGAAGTTCGGCCCCGCTAGATTGAAAGGTGGCTGGTTAATTGTTGCGCGCCAATAATGAGATGTCACTTTGGTGACTTCAAATACGGACGAGGACATGTTGAGATTCGAGGACAGAATGGTTCTTCTTTTTAACGGCTAGCTTTCGATTCACGTCGGCTTAAGAAAGATAAAGTTATAGATGTGTTTGGTCTTCGAACTACATCTTGGTGACGGGCATTGCAGTACCTATATATACATGGAACCGCTTAGCAGGCGTCGCGAAAGCAATATGCATGAAGTCGGACACAATGACATGTTGTTGTTGGATGCGTGCAATACAGTAAACGCTCGATAAGCTAACATAAGCTTTGCCAATTTCTTAGCGCCGCACTACTTTTGGAAAGCGGGCTATTTGCGCCATATGCAAACCTCTCTCCTAATACATAGATGTCTCCATACAGTATAACGCAAACATGTACATTTCCGCAAGTAAAGCTCGAATAGGTGAAAAATTCTGCGCTATATTTTCCTCTTTGTGATTAATAGCACATGGCAGCGCCCCCCTGTTTTTTTTTTAAACCTTATTTGCCTTCTTTTACCCAGTACGAGAACCGGTCAAACTGTGCTAGTGTGTGACCCCCGCAGTACACTAGCATAATAATATGCTGGTTGTCTCTGGCTGTTAGTGCCCCATCAACCATAATTGCATACACGAATGGTTTGTGATGAAACTCTTGTAGGATCACGTTCCTGGTCATCTCACCAAAATCTTCCAGGGACAACAACGCAGCGTCTCATTTTAGCGGCTTGTCTTGTAAACTCTGAGAGTGTTATGTAATCGTATCAGCGATGCGTGAAGTACCATGCATGAGGCACGCAGCCGTGTACTGTAGAGAGTATAAGCGAGAGGGTGAGGTGATTCTTGGTCTTGAGGCAAGTACACGACCTACCAAAAGACCCAGTTCCTATTCCCCAAATACCATCACATCCGCACAGAGGTACCCTGGCTGCACCATGTTCTGCTCAACATCCGGGATTCATACACGCACCGGTTGGGTCTCACAGGCTATCGCATGGAGAAAACGTTAAAGCACAGTAGTACTCCAAGGATTCAGGTGCGATGATAACCAAGACGGACAGGCCCTACCAGCTCCTCTTTCGGGTGGGCCACATGGTCCAAATTGGGTAAGTGTTGGTCCGTGCAGGGAAAGGTCTACCACCTGTTGATTATCAAGCAAAGCGCGCACGACAGAGTCGCAACGAGTGACGAATTGAGGATGAACTGCGGATGATGAATATCCGTAAGTATGCGTTTATGGGGTACCGGAATCACGGGCTACTCTGCTACTGTGTATGTAATGCTTATGCGGACAGACAAGGTAGAGAAATCGAAGGATTTGACATGAAATCTATAATAGGACTACGTTATTAAGTTAGTTAGTTGATAGGAAACAACCTAAGACCTATAAAATCTACAATTTTAACAAAAAGGAGCTGAAAGTCTTACGGGAATTGTTAAACTAATAACGTGCCAAGGAATACACATAGACAACATCCTAATCTAGTTTAATAGATTTGAAAGATATAGTAAATACATACTAAGTCCTAGAAATCCTATAGGCCGCAAACCTGCTAGTAGATCCAGAAAAGTGCTAATTTTATGTATAGGAAGTCAATTTCTTAAGGTGTATCATTTTATCAGGACAAATTAGAAAAAACTCTGCTAGAGTAGCGGCCATCTATAACTGGAAAGTCCCCGAAATAAGAAAAGAATATAAAGCTTCTTAGAACTAGTAAACAGCTTAGATCAGTAAACGCTGACGTCATATGAAGTAGACTTTTAACATAAGTGCTTAGCTCAGTCGGAATTACTCATTTCGTGCCCCTAAAACAACTGTTATTAGGTTGCGGAGTAATGCTAGATCTATATATATATATATTC
>JBBLXW010000095.1:0-15278 GCA_037893235.1 Trichoderma afroharzianum | reverse complement strand
TTATATAATTTATATTTATATTTAAATATTATTTTTAATTTATTTTTTTTATAAATTTATATTTAATAATAAATATTTTTTAAATTAAATTTAATATATATAATTATATTTTTAAATTTATTTATAATTTTATAAATTAATAAAAAAAATATATAGTTTTTATAAATTACTTAATTTAAAGTATAATAATTAATATAAAATTATAATTTATTATTTTTTTTAAAATAAATAATATAAGTATTTTATAAAAATTAATTAATTATTATATTTATTTTTATTATAAAGCTTTTTAAATATATTTATAAAATATTAATAATTTTTTTTATTAAAAAATAAATAAATTTTTAAAAAAACTTTATTTTTAATTTTAATTTAATTAAGTAAAATAAATTATTTAAAAATATTAATTTTATAATTTTTTTTTAAAAAGAATATTTATATATTATTAATATTTAAAAAGTAATATTTTAAGTATTTTTTTTATAAAGTATTAATATAATATTTTACTTTATAATATTATATATAATATATTATTTTTTTTTATAATAGAAATTATTTATATTTTAGCTTTATTTATTTATTTATATATTTATTATATTAAAGTAATTATTTATAAACTTTTTAATATAATTTAATAATATAAAATATTTTATTTAATATTAATAATAAAATTAATATCATTTTTCTAAGGTTTTTTTAATAATATATTATTAAATATATTTACTATTATAAAACTTAAATATATTTTTATTATTATTTTTTAATTATTAATTATTTTTAATATATATATTATATAATTATAAAATTAATTATATTTTTTATATATTAATATAAAAATAAAGTTTTTAATTAATAATAATAAAATATTATTAATTAATTATTTATATATTATATTAATATTATTATTATTATTAAAAATAATAATAGTAAATCTTTATTTATTTATTATTTATAATTTAATTAATTTTTTTATAATAGGAAATATCCTAAGTAAATTTTAAAATAAGTAAATACTTAATTCTTAAGTTTTTTAAATATTTATTAATTTTTAATTAATTTTTTTTATTAAATTAATATTTAATTTTTTTTTATAAAATTATTATATATTTTATTAATATATTTATTATTATTATATTATAAATAATTAAGTTTTTTATAATAATTAAAATAATATTTTAATATTTTATATTTATAATATATAATATTTAACTTTTATTTATTATATAAAAAAATAAATAAATTATTAATAAATTTTAATTATTTTATATTTTTATTATTTTTTTACTTTTATTAAAGTTTATTATTATAAAAATATTAATTATTATTTAAGTTTTTATTATATTAATTTATTATAACTTTTATATTAATATTATAATTATATAATTATTATTAATTATTAAAGAATTTTTAATTAATAATATTTTTTTTAATTTTTAATAAAAATTTATATATAATTAAAGTAATATAATAAATATTTAAAAATTAAGTAAATATTTTATAATAAATAATTTTAAATTATTATAAAAAAATTTAAAACTTTTTAATATTTTTTTATTATATATAATTTAACTTTATTATAATATTTAATATTTAAATTTTAATATTACTAAAATTATTTTTATATTATTTAATATATTTTTTATATATTAAATTATTATAATTTTAATTATATTTTTAAAATTAATATTAAATTTATTATTACTTTATATTATTATTTAAATAATTACTTATATATTAAATTTTTTATAATTATTTTTAAATTAATTTAGTTTTATATTAAATTAAATATTTAAATATATAAAATATATTTATAATTTTATTTAATTTTTTTTTAAATAAAAAAATTAAAAATTATATTTTTTTTAAATATAAATATATTAATATTTTTAATTTTTATTTTAAATTTAGTTTTTTTATAATATTAAAAAGTTTAATTTTAGTTTTTTTTTAATATTAAAATTTTATAAATATATAATTATTTTATATTTTTTTAAGCTTTAGTAATTTAAAAAATATATTTTTTTAAGTTTTTAATTATTATATTTTTTTATTTTATAATATTAAAGTAAAGTTTTATAATTAAAATATTTTTTAAAAATTATATTTTATTTTTTTATAATTTTAAAATAATTATTTTTTTATTATTATTATATAACTTTTTTATTATTAATTTATTTTATATTTTTATTTTTACTTTATTAATTTTTTTATTTTTTAAAAAAAAATTAATTTATTAAAAAGTTAAGTATAAAAAAAAATAATAAAGTTAAAAAAAAAAATTTATATTTTAATTAATTTTAAATAATTAAGAATTTAATAATAATTATATTAATCTTTAAACTTTTTTAAATAAAAAAGAAATTTTTTTTTTATAAACCTTTTCTAAATTATAATATTATAGCTTAAACTTTAATATTTTTTTTTAATTTAAAAGCTTTTTAATACCTAATATAAAATTATATTAATTATTTTAATTTCTAAACTAAATTTTTAAACTTAATTAAGAAATTTATTAAATAATAAAGCTTAAGAATATATAATTAATTAATATAATAATTAAATTAAAAGCTAAAGTATAGTTTTCCTTTAATTTAATTATTATAGTTTTATTAACTTTCTTAATAATAAATATAACCTCTATAATAATTAAATATTAAATAATATAAAATAATATTTTATTTTTTATAATAACTTAAATAATATATATAAAGTTAAGTTTTATTAATTAATAAGTTTTTTAATTAAGTTTAAAATTTACTTTAGAAATTAATATAATTAATATAATTAATATAATTAATATAATTAATATAATTAATATAATTAATATAATTAATATAATTAATATAATTTTAATTTAATATATTTATAAATTTATTATTATTAAGTATTTTTTATAATAAAAAATTATATTAAAATTATATTTTTTTTAAAACTTTTAAAGTTTAAAAAAAAAAATATTTATTATTATAATAAATAAATTTTAATAATAAATAATAAAGGAAATTATTTTAAAGTAATTTAAATATTATTTTTTTATTAAATAATAAAATATTAAAGTTATAAAAATTATATTTATTATTAAAAAAGTTAATAAAACTATAATAATTAAATTAAAGAAAAATTATACTTTAATTTTTAATTTTTAATTTAAAATTAATTTATAACTTAACTTAATTAATTATAATTAATTAAATTAAACTTTAAATATTTTAATTATAAAGGTTATATTTATTATTAAAAAAAATTAATAAAGCTATAATAATTAAATTAAAAAAAAACTATACTTTAACCTTTAGTTTAAAATTTAAAATTAATTTATAACTTAATTTAATTAATTATAATTAATTAAGTTAAATTTTAAAAAATTAAGTTATAAAGTATAATTAATTAAAGTTTAAAATTAAACTTAAAATATATATATAAAATAACTTAAATAATAAAGTTTAAGTATAATATAATTAACTTTAAGTTTATAATTTATAGTTTAATAATTTAATTAAGTTAAATAAGTATTTTTTTATTAAGTTATAAAAAATAATAATAATTTTTAAAAATAAATTATATATATAATATAAAAAATTATATAATAAAATAATATACTTTAATTATTTTTTTTTAATTAAAAAAAATAACTATAATAATTATAATTTAATTATAACTTAGAATATATAGTAAAATAACTAAATAAATAACTAAATCTATAATTAATAAAACTATAAATCTATAATTAAAAGTTTTTTAAAAAAAAAACTAAAGTTAAATAAAGTAAAATATAAGTTAAATTAACTAAAGAGTATTAAAAACCTTAAGTTAAGTAAAAGTATTAAGAAAATTATTAAAAAAATTAATAAAGTAATTTATTAAAAGCTATTATTATATATAAAGGTTTTTTTATAATTAATTTCTTTTAAGTAATTTATTTTTTATACTTAGGAAAAATATTTTAATTATAAAATATAATTAATTAAAGTTTAAAACTAAACTTAAAGTATATAAAATAACTTAAATAATAAAACTTAAGTATAATATAAACTTTAAATTTATAATTTATAATTTAATAAATTAATTAAGTTAAATAAATTTATTATATTTTTTTATTAAATTATAAATAATAATAATAATTTTACTTAAAAATAAATTATATATATAATATAAAATATTATATAATAAAATAATATATTTTAATTATTTATTTTTAAAATAATAATAATTTAATTATAATATAAAATAAAATAATTAAATAAATAATTAAATAAATAATTAAATGAATAATTAAATAAATAATTAAATAAATAATTAATAAAATTATAAATTTATAATTAAAAATTTTAAAAAAAAACTAAAGTTAAATAAAGTAAAATATAAACTAAATTAATTAAAAAATATTAAAAACCTTAAGTTTAGTAAAAATATTAAGAAAATTATTAAAAAAATTAATAAAGTAATTTATTAAAAGCTATTATTATATATAAAGGTTTTTTTATAATTAATTTCTCTTAGGTAATTTATTTTTTATACTTAAGAAAAATATTAAAGTTAAATAAAAATATTATTATATTATTAATATTTTTCTTAAGTATAAAAAATAAATTACTTAATTAAGATTAAAATAATAAATTATTATTAAACTTTTATTTAGTAATTATTAACTAATAGTAACTTAATTAATTTATATTTTCTTTTTTATAATTAATTTAAATTATTTTCTTTTATTTTTTTATTTTTTAAGCTTTAGTAAACTTTTTTTATAATATTAATAATAGCTTTATTATAAATTTTTATAATAATAATTATTATTTTAATTATAATTATAATTAGTTTTTTATTATCTTTAGTTATTATAATTATTTATAATATATATTAACTATTAATTTATTTTATAATTATTAAAAAAGTTTATTATTTTTATATAAAATATATTATTTCTTTAGGAAGTTTTTTAAAAGTATTATATATATAATTTATTTTTAAAGATTATTATTACTTTTTATTACTTAATAAAAAAATTAAATTTATTTAATTTAATTAAATTATTAAATTATAATTTATAAACTTAAAGTTTATATTATACTTAAACTTTATTATTTAGGTTATTTTATATACTTTAAGTTTAATTTTAAACTTTAATTAATTATATTTTATAACTTAAATTTTTCAAATTTAATTTAATTAATTATAATTAATTAAATTAAATTATAAATTAATTTTAGATTTTAAACTAAAGGTTAAAATATAATTTTTCTTTAATTTAATTATTATAATTTTATTAATCTTTTTAATAATAAATATAACTTTTATATTATTAATATATATTTATATAAAATACTAAAATAAAAAGTTTTTATTATTAATCTATTATTATATATATAATAATAAATTATAAAATTTTATAAAAATATTATTAAATATTTTTAAATTTTAATAAATATTAAATATAAACTTAGTTTTATTTTTTAATATATTAAAAACTATTAAAAAAATAAATTTATATTTATAATTAATATAAATTAAATATTTTTAAAATTATTATAATATTAAAGCTTTATAAATTAATTATTATATATTTTTTATTAATTTTATTAATTTTTTTATATTATAAAAATAAAAATAATTAAATTATATAAATTAATAAATTTAATTTATATAATTTAATTTATATAAAATATTAAATATAATTTTAATTAATTAATTATTTTTAATTTAATAAATATAATTTCATATATAATTTTATTAATAATTAATTATTAATTAATAATATTTTTATTTATTTATTTAATAAAATTAATAAAGTTCCTTAGTTTTATTAAATATTATAAATAATAATAATATTTATAAATTATTATATAAATTTATTAATTAATATTATTATATAAATTCCTTTAATAATAATTATTTTTTTATTATAATTAAGTAAATATTTAATAATATATAATTATTTATTTATAATTATAAAATATTTTTATTTTTTTTAATAAAACTAAAGTTATATTTTTTATTAATTATTAAATTTTAATATAAATTACTTTATTATAATATTATAATAAGTTTTTTAATAAATATTATATATTATAATATTATTTATTAATATATATAATAAACTTTACTTATTATTATAAAATTAAAATTATAATAGTTTTTATTAATATTTAATTAATATTAATATAATAAATATAAATAATATTATAATTTAATAAAAGTTATTAAACTTTAATAACTTATTCCTTAATAAATTATTATTCTTAGCTAAGTTAATAAATAATAGTAATTATTATTTATTAATAAAATATAAACTTTTACTTTTTTTTACCTTTAATTTTTATTAATAAATATAATAATTAATAATAATTATAGTATTTTATTATTTTTTAATACTATTTAAAAAATTATTTAATTTAAAAAAACTATTATTTAGTAACCTTTAAGTAATTTATTAATTAATTAATTACTTAATTATTTATAAACCTTACTTAATAATTATATATAATAATATATTTTTTAAAAGCTTATAGTAAATATTACTTAATTTAAAAACTTTTTTTATTTATTAAAAAGTAATATATAATAAACTAATTTATATTAAATAATATAAAGTAATTTTTAAAGTAATAAACTAATTATAGTTTATATTAATAAAAATAATAAAATATAAATTAAGTAATTTTATTATATAATTAATAAATTAAATATAAAGATTAATTTTATTATTATATTTATAATTAATTATTTAAGCTATTTAAAAAATATTATAATTAAATTTTATATATTTAGTTAATATTATTAAGTTAATAAAAATTAATAAATAACTTATATTAATTTATATTATAAATTACTAAAAATTAATAAATAACTTATATTAATTTATATTATAAATTATTAAAAATTAATAAATAACTTATATTAATTTATTTTTTATTAATAAATTAATTTATAATTAATTTAAGTATATATTAATTAAGTAATTATAAAATATTTAAAATATAATATAATATTTTTTTTTATTAGTTTTATTATTAAAGTTAATTATAATAACTTTATATTTTATTTTATAATATTATTATTTAATTTTTAATATATAATATATTTTTTATTTTTTATTTATAAATTTTAATTTATTTTTATTATAAAAATATAAATATTAAGAAAAATATAAGTTTAATATTTATTTTATTAAGTATTAATAATATATTTTAATAAAAAAATATATAATAATAATATTATTATAAATTTTTATAAATTTATTTTTAAAATTATTTTAGTTTTTTTTATTAATTATTTTTAATAACTTAATTAAAGTAAAATTATAAAAAATATAATATTAAAAAATATAAAATAATAAATTAACTTATTAAATATTAGTAATATATAATAAAGGTTTAAGTTTAATTATAATAAATATATAAATTAAAATAAAAAATAAAAAAATATAATAATTAAGTTTTTAATTAAAGTATAAAAGTAATTAATATATAAAATAATATTATATAGTAAAAGTTTATTATTAATAATTAATTTTTTTTAATATTAATTTAAAGTTTTTAAATTTAAGTATTTTTATATTATTAAAGAATATTTATTTATTATTTTTTTAATTAATTTTATTTTTATTTAGTATTTTTTAATTAATTATTTTATTTTAAATTTTATTTTTATAAAGAAATTATTTAAAGTTATTTTTAAATAATTAAAGTTATTAATAAGTTTTTATATATTTTTACTTTTATTATAATTTTTTTATTTTATAAAGTATTTTTATTATTTATTAAAGTTAAGCTTAATAATAATAATTATTTTAACTTTATATTTTTCTTTAATTACTTTTATAATAATTTTATTATAAATAATTTTTTTAATATTTTTATTTATTAATATTTTTTTTAATAAAAAAATATAAAAAATAAAATATAATTTAATAATTTTAAGTAATTTAAGTTTATAATTTATTTTTTTAATTTTTTTTAAAATTTTATAAAATTTAAATTTATAGTAATTAAGTTTATTATTTAATTTATTTATTTTAATATTAAAAAGCTTTTTACTTTATATATATTAAAGTAAGTAAATTATATTTTTTTAAAAAAATTTAATTTTTTAATTTCTTTTTAATTTATATATTTACTTATATATTTATAAATAAACTTAAGTTATTTTTATAATTTTTTATAAAACTTTTTTATATTTTTTATATATATTTTTACTTTTTTAATATATAGTTTTTCTTTTAAAAATTAATATATTTATAAAGTAAAATTATAATTTATATAAAAAAATATTACTTTTATTAATTTTAATTTAATATTATTATAATATAACTAAGTTATTAATAAATTTATAATTTAATTATCTTAAGCTAAGTTAATATAACTTTTTAAATATACTTTAATAATTTAATTTAATTATTTTATTTATTTATTAATTTATAAATAATAAGTAATATTAAGTTTATAATTAATCCTAAGGTAAATTATTAATATTTATTAAAAATATAATATATAAGTAAATTTTAATTAAAGATTATTTTTTTAATATTTTATATTTACTTTTTATATATTTTATATAAATATAAACTTAGTTTTTAATTAAGTTAATTTTTTTATTAAAAATAAAGTAAGTTTTTTTAAAAAGTTTATTAATAATAATAAAAATAATATTATATTTAAATTTTATAATTAAATTTTTAAATAATAATAAATATATAATATAATTAAAAATAATTAATTTTTATAATAGCTTTAATATAAGTAATAGTTATAATTTACTATAAAGTAAATATTAATTATTTTTTATTTTTTTATATATAATATAATATAAAATTACTTTTTTTATTTATTACTTAATTTTTTTTAAATTTATAATATTATTAAATTTATTATATAATTTTAGTAATTTTTTTATAATTATATAATTTATATTTATAAATATAAATAATTATTTTTTTATATAATTCTTTAAGTATTTATATTTTATTATTAAATATAAAATATTTTAATTTTATTATAATATTTTTAAAAAATTATTTTTATTTTTAAAATTTAATATATTTTATAATTTTTATTAAAAATAAATTATTTTTTTTAATTTTAAAAATAAAATTAATTTATTATTACTTTAAAGCTTTTTATTTATTAAATTATAAAACTTATATAATAAAATTTAATATTTTTTAAAAATAATTAAGCTTTTAGCTAAAAGTATTAATATAATTATTTTTAAATTTTTTATATTAAATTATTTTATAATTAAATATAATTAAAAACTTAAAGTATTTAATTTATTTTTTAAATAATTATTAAATTATTATAAAAAATATAATATTTTTATAATTAATATAGATTTTAACTTTATATATATTTCTAAAGTAATAATATTTTTAATATTTAAATATAATAATAATAATTATAAATTTTTTATTATAAATAAAATATTATAAAGTTAATTTATATAATTTTTTAAAAAAAATATAATAAATTTTAATTTATTATTTTTATTTAATTAATTAATTTATTTATTAATAATATAATTTAAAATATTTATTTTAATTATAATTAATTTATTAAAATTAAATATAATAAATATTAATTTAAAAATTATAATATTTTTAAATTATTTAAAAATAATATTAATATTAAGGTTTTATAAAAACTTTTAATTTTATTTATTAATAATATAGTAATTTTAGTAAAATTTTTTATAAATTATTAATAATAATTAATAAATTTTAAAAAGCTTTATATTTTTTTAATATTATTTAAAAGTTTTTAATTTTTAATTATTTTAATTTTTTTAAAATTTTTTAAAATTTTTTTTAAATATAATAATATATTTAAGGAATTTTATTTTTTATATATAAAATTAATATTTTTTAAAGTTAATTAATAAATTAATATTTTAAAAAATTTATAATATTTAATAAATATATTTTTAATATTTTTTAAAAATCTTTAAAAAAATAAAAATATTATTAATATATATAATAATAAAATTATTTAAATATACTTTTAATATATAATTAATTTATTTTTAAAATAATATAAAAGTATTAGTAAGTTTTTATAATATAATTAAATATTTATAAAAATTATATTATATTTAAAAAATAGTTTTTTATTTATTTTTTACTTTTATATAAGTAAATTTATAAGCTTTAATAAAATTAAATATAATAAAATAATTTATTTTAGTAAAATATTTTTTAATTTTATTAATTAATAATAATAAAGTTTTATTTTTAATAATAATATTATTAAATTAATAATAATTAATAATTAATAATTAATTAAAGTTTTTTATTTTTTTTAATATAAAAATAATAAAATATTTAATAAATAAATTAAAAATATAAATATATTTTTTTTAAAATTATTTTTTAATTTATTTTTCAACTATTTTAAATTTAAATTTACTAAAATTATAAATTTTAGAAAATTTAAAAGTAATTTTTTTTAAATATAATTTTATAATTTTATTTTAAATATAATAGTAATTTTATTTTTAAAGTTTTTTAATATAATTTTTTATATTTATAATATTATTATAAAACTTTTTTTATATATTATTTTTTAAAGTTAAAATTAATTTTTTCTTTAGTTTTTAAAAAAACTTAATTAAAATTTTAAAATTTTATTTATATTAAAGTAATTATTTTATAAATTCTTTATTATTTTACTTTATTTTATTTATTTTAATATTATTTTAATATTTTTTTAAAAATTTTAAATTTAATTTTTATATTTTAAAATTTTTTATTTTTTAATTTAAAAAACTTTAAGTTTTTTAATAATATATTATTTTTTTATTATTTTTTGTAAAATAATTATAATTTAGGTTTTAATATTTTTAATAAACTAAAGTTATTTATTTAATTTACTTAATTTATTTTTTAATTAACTTAAAAGTTATTTTTTTTTAATTATATATATTTTAATAAAGTTTTAAATTTTAAAATATTTAATATATTAAAATTAATTTTTTTTATTTTACTTTAGATTTTAATATTAAAGAAAAATATTTTAATATTAATAATTTTTTTATTATATTTAAATTTTTAATTATTTATTATAAATATATTATAATTTTTATTATTTTTATTTTTATATAATAATTATAATTTAAATATAAATATAAGTAAAATATAATTACTTTAAGTTTTATTATTAAAAAATATTATAAATTTATATTTTTTAATAATTACTTTTATTAAAAACTTTAATAATTATATTAATTATATAATAATATTAATAAATTTTTTAAAAAAATTATTATTTTTTAAAATTTCTTTATTTTCCTTAAGTTAAATTATATAATAAATATTTTTAAAATTAATAATTATAAATTATTTTAATTATTTTTTTTTAAAATTAATATTATTAATATATAATAATATTTATAATACTTAGGGATTTTTATTATATATTTTATATTAATAATATTTATTAATAAATCTATTTATAAAATTATATTTATAATAATTTTTAATATTTTTAATATTTTTTTTATATAAATTTAAAAATTATAATTAAATTTTTAAAGTTTTTTTTTAATTTAAATATTATAATAATATTTATTATAATAATATTAATATTTTTTACTATAGTTATAATTTTTAATATTTAAAAAATTATATAAGTAAATATATTATTTTATTATTTTATTAATTATATAAGTTTTATAATAAAACTTAATATATAAATTAAAGTTTTAGTAATTATATTCTTTAGTAAAGTAAATATTATATTATATTTTTTCTTAATTTATAAATTATTATTATATTTTAAAGTTATTTTTTTAAAAATTTTAATTATAAATTAAAATATTTTAAAAATATTAATTTTATTAAAGTTTATAAATAATATTATATAAATTTATATATATTATTATATTTAAAGTATATTTTATAATAAAAATATAATATTAATTATAATAATATTTATAATCTTTAGTAAAAATATAATATTATATATAAATATTATATTTTTAAAATTATTAATTTTTTTTAAAATAAATTTTTTTTATTAAAGTTTATATTAATTTATTAAATTTAAGTTTTTTTATAATTTAAGTTATATTTAAATTAAAGATTTTATTATTATTATATTTTTAATTTAGTAATTACTTAAGTTTATAAATAATATTAATAATTTATTTAAGTTATTTTTAAAATTTATTAATTTTTTTAAATTAATAATTTTAAATTATATAATTTTTTTTATTATAGTTATAATAAAAGAATTTTTTTTTTAGTAATAGTATTAAAATTTATTTATTTAAGGTTTATTTTATAAATATAAATAATTTTATTATTTTACTTTTTACTTTAATTTATATAATACTTAAAGTTATTTTTTAAATAGTATTTTTAAAAATTATTTATTTTAAATTTATATAAAAAGTTATTAACTTTAATATATTATTTTATAAAGAAATTAAAATTATATTTTTTATAATTAATATAATATATTTTTTCCTTAAGTTTTTTTTTAAAATTATTATAAAATTATTTAATAAAAGTTAATTTTTTTTATTTAATTTTAGTAAATAAATCTTTAAAATATATAATATAGTTTATATATTTTTTTTTAATAAATAATTATAAAGTAATTTTTAATTATTTTAATTTTATTAATATTATTAAATACTTTTTTATTAAGTATTAAAAAGCTATTAAACTAAAAGAAAATATTAAAGTTTAAGTTATAATATTATAATTTAAAAAAGGTTTATAAAAAAAAATTTTTTTTATTTAAAAAAGTTTAAAAATTAATATAATTATTATTAAATACTTAATTATTTAAAAATAATTAAAATATAAATTATTTTTTTTTAACTTTATTATTTTTTTTTTATATTTAATTCTTTAATAAGTTAATTTTTTTTAAAAATAAAAAAATTAATAAAGTAAAAATAAAAATATAAAATAAATTAATAATAAAAAAAATAATATAATAATAATAAAAAAATAATAATTTTAAAATTATAAAAAATAAAATATAATTTTTAAAAAATATTTTAATTATAAAACTTTACTTTAATATTATAAAATAAAAAAAATAATAATTAAAAAATTAAAAAAATATATTTTTTTAAATTATTAAAATTTAAAAAAAATATAATATAATTATATATTTATAAAATTTTAATATAAAAAAAAACTAAAATTAAATTTTTTAATATTATAAAAAAATTAAATTTAAAATAAAAATTTAAAATATTAATATATTTATATTTAAAAAAAATATAATTTTTAACTTTTTTATTTAAAAAAAAATTAAATAAAATTATAAATATACTTTATATATTTAAATATTTAATTTAATATAAAACTAAATTAATTTAAAAATAATTATATAAAGATTTAATATATAAGTAATTACTTAAATAATAATATAAAGTAATAATAAATTTAATATTAATTTTAAAAATATAATTAAAATTATAATAATTTAATATATAAAAAATATATTAAATAATATAAAAATAACTTTAATAATATTAAAACCTAAATATTAAATATTATAATAAAATTAAATTATATATAATAAAAAATTTTTAAAAAATTTTAAACTTTTTTATAATAATTTAAAGTTATTTATAATAAAATATTTACTTAATTTTTAAATATTTACTATATTACCTTAGTTATATATAAATATTTATTAAAACTTTAAAAAAATATTATTAACTAAGGATTTTTTAATAATTAATAATAATTATATAATTATAATATTAATATAAAAATTATAATAAACTAATATAATAAAAACTTAAATAATAATTAATATTTTTATAATAATAAACTTTAATAAAAATAAAAAAATAATAAAAATATAAAATAATTAAAATTTATTAATAATTTATTTACTTTTTTATATAATAAATATATTAATAAAATATATAATAACTTTATAAAAAAATTTAAATATTAATTTAGTAAAAAATATTAATTAAAAATTAATAAATATTTAAAAAGCTTAAGAATTAAGTATTTACTTACTTTAAAATTTACTTAAAATATTTTTTATTATAAAAAAATTAATTAAATTATAAATAATAAATAAATAAAAAATTATTATTATTATTTTTAATAATAATAGTAATATTAATATAATAAATAAATAATTAATAAATAATATTTTATTATTATTAATTAAAAACTTTATTTTTATATTAATATATAAAAAATATAATTAACTTTATAATTATATAATATATATATTAAAAATAATTAATAATTAAAAAATAATAAAAAAAAATATTTAAGTTTTATAATAGTAAATATATTAAATAATATATTATTAAAAAAACCTTAAGAAAATAATATTAATTTTATTATTAATATTAAATAAAATATTTTTTATTATTAAATTATATTAAAAAGCTTATAAATAATTACTTTAATATAATAAATATATAAATAAATAAATAAAATTAAAATATAAATAGTTTTTATTATAAAAAAATAATAATATATATTATATAATATTATAAAATAAAATATTATATTAATACTTAATAAAAATAAAATATTTAAAATATTACTTTTTAAATATTAATAATATATAAATATTTTTTTTAAAAAAAAAATTATAAAATTAATATTTTTAAATAATTTATTTTACTTAATTAAATTAAAATTAAAAATAAAGTTTTTTAAAAATTTATTTACTTTTTAATAAAAAAAAAATATTAATATTTTATAAATATATTTAAATAACTTTATAATAAAAATAAATATAATAATTTATTAATTTTTATAAAATATTTATATTATTTATTTTTAAAAAAAATAATAAACTATAACTTTATATTAATTATTAAACTTTAAATTAAATAATTTATAAAAACTATATATTTTTTTTATTAATTTATAAAATTATAAATAAATTTAAAAATATAATTATATATATTAAAGTTAATTTAAAAAATATTTATTATTAAATATAAATTTATAAAAAAAATAAATTAAAAATAATATTTAAATATAAATATAAATTATATAAGTATTAAATTATATTTTTTAAATTTATAAATATATTAATTATTTTTTAAATTTATATTAATATAATTTTTAGTAAATTTATTAATTAAATTTATATTATATATTTAAATAATATTTTAATATATAATAATAATTTAGTAAAGTATATATAATATATTATTATAATATTAAAAAAACTTTAAAAATATAAATTATATATTAATTTATAAAAATATAAATTTTATATTATTATTATTTTTTATTTTAAATTTATTATTATTTTTTAAGGAATTTATATAAAAAAAAT
>JBBLXW010000094.1:0-15958 GCA_037893235.1 Trichoderma afroharzianum | reverse complement strand
ATAAAATAATAAAATAATAAAATAATAAAATAATAAAATAATAAAATAATAAAATAATAAAATAATAAAATAATAAAATAATAAAATAATAAAATAATAAAATAATAAAATAATAAAATAATAAAATAATAAAATAATAATAATAATAATAATAACTATAAATATATAACTTATATTTTTAATAATTGAGGGTTTTGATAAATAAAAAAATATTTTTTCTTTATTATTAATATTAGTTCTTAGAAAAAATTCCTTATTAGAATTTAATAAATTATTATTTTCAGGACTATTATTATTTTCAATATAATTAAAATCATTAGTTAATTTATCAAAAGACAAATTTAAATTAACTAAATTATTATTAATTATATTATTCTTTATTATTTTAGCTTTTAATTTAATAAAGGTTAATAAAATAAAATAAATACTAATAATAAATAAATAATAAATAAATAATAAATAATAAATAATTTACTTATTATAATTTATTTTAAATAAATTTAAAATAACTTTATTAATATTAGGAAAAAAGTATAATAACTTATTTTCTATAAAATAAATATTTTTAAATCAAGGATCTAAAAATAAACTAAATAAAAATAGCTTATAATTAATTAAATTAAAATTAATAATTTTTTTAAGGAAATATTTTTCTAATTTAATTAAATTAAATTTAATAGCTTTTATAAAAACCTAATAATAAATAACTTAATTAAAATAAATTAGTAAATAAATAAATAAAATATAACTAAATAAAATATAAATAAAAAAACTTACTAAATTAAAGTTTCTAAGTTTATTAAAAAATAAAGTAATTAACTTTTTTAATTTATTATATATTTTATAAATATATAATAATACAATTGGAATAATTATATAAAGCTAACCTTATAATTTAATAAAAGGCTTTAAAAAAAATAAAAAATATAAACCTTAATTTTTTTAAAACTTCCTATTTAAAGAGATTTAAAAAAAGCTATATTAAAATTAATAAATAAAATAACCTTTATAATTATATTTAAAAAAATATAATTATAATAAAAAAATATATATTTTTTTAAGTTTTTTATTATTTATATTATTATAATAATATAATAAAGCTTTTTTTTAAATTAATAAAAATATTAACTATATAATATATTGAATTTTATTAAGTTATATTATTTATAAACATTAATTATATATAAATAAATAATAAAGAAATAAATAATAAATACCTAAAGGAATTTTTTCTTTATTATAAAAAATAAAAATCTTTTTATTTTTTTTAGTTTTTAATATCCTTTTACTTAATAAATTACTAAGCTTATAAATATATTTAATTAATAAAATAATTCACTATATTTGATTTATTAAATCTATATAATAATTAGTTAAATAAAATAAATAAATAAATAAAATAAATAAATAAATAAAATTAATAAATAAAACTTACTATTAAAAATAATATTATTATTTTTTTCTTTTTTATTATTAAAATTATTATTTATATAATTTAATAATAATAAATTAAAAGAAATAAAAAATATATAATTTTTTAATATATTTTATATAATTAAATTAATAATATATATTATATATTTAATATTATTTATAAATTCCTTATTAAAAGCTTCTTTATAAGCTTTCTTAAAGGTATTTATAAATATATTATTACTTTTAGTATTATTTCTTATAATACTATAAATTAATTAATAAAATATATTTATTAATAAAATAAATAAAAAATAAAAAATTATAAATAAATACTTAAATATATTATTTATTTTTAATATATATAAATAAAGCTTTTTTTCTTAAGTATAAAAAATAAACTACTTAAAAGAAACTAATTATAAAAAAACCTTTATATATAATAACCTTTAATAAATTACTTTATTAGCTTTTTTAATAATTTTTTTAATACTTTTACTTAGCTTAAGGTTTTTAATATCCTTTAGTTAATTTAATTTATATTTTATTTTACTTAGTTTTAGTTTTTTTTTTAAAGTTTTTAATTATAAGTTTATAATTTTATTAATTATAGATTTAATTATTTATTTAATTATTTTACTATTATAATTAAGTTATAGCTATTATTAAGAAAAAGTAAATATATTATTTTATTATATAATTTTTTAATTTTAAAAGTATTATATATGTAATTTATTTTTAGGGATTATTATTACCTTTTATAACTTAATAGAAAAATATAATAAGCTTATTTAATTTAGTTAAATTATTAAATTATGAATTATAGGCTTAAAGTTAATTATATTATACTTAAATTTTATTATTTAAGCTATTTTATATACTTTAAGTTTAATTTTAAACCTTAATATAATAGTAATTATATTTTATAATTTAAATTTTTAAAGTTTAATTTAATTAATTATAATTAATTAAGTTAAATTATAAATTAATTTTAGATTTTAAACTAAAGGCTAAGGTATAGCTTTTCTTTAACTTAGTTATTATAGTTTTACTAACCCTCTTAATAATAAATATAACTTTTATAAATAAAGCTTTAGAATTTAATAAAACTCCTAATATATATAAAGACTTATATAGTTTTTTAATAATTTTTAAAATCCTATATAATTATAATTAGTAAATTAAATATAAATAAATAAATATAATAATAAAATAATAATAATAAAATAAAATATTTATTAACTTATATTTTAATTTAAATTTAGAATTAATATGTATAATAATTATTCTTAAATAAAAATTTTAGTTATTAAAAGTCTAAATGTTAAAGATTATTAAAAAAGTACTATAAATTTTAAGATTTACTTTTAAATATAAATATAAATTTAATAAAGCTTTATTATAATTATTTAATAATATTACTTTAATATTATTTTAATTAATTATAATATAATCTTTAATTAGTAACTTATAAATATATAGGGCTATATAATTATATAAGACCCTTAGTTAATATATATTTATTATAAAATTATTATAATAATTATTAATTTATAATATTAAAAGTAATTTAATTTAAAATAATTATAAAAAGTAAAAGTATTATTAAATTATTAACTAAAGTAATTAATTAATTAAAATCTTTATTTATAATAGTAAGTTTTAAACTTAATAATTTTTATAAATAAATATATTTTTATTATTATAATAACTATTATTTACTAAAGATCTTATATATTTATAAAGCTTTAATAATTATAAAGGTAACTAAAAGAAAATTATAATAATTATTATAATAGGCTTTTACTAACTAAGGGTCTTATATAGTTATATAGCCTTATATATTTATAAGTTGCCTTTTTAATCAATTAAATTAATTATTTTATAATAAAATAAAAATAATAAAATAATAATAAAATAATAATAATAAAATAAATTAAATAAATTAAATAATAATATAATAATAATAAAATAAATAAATTAAATTAAATAAAATAAATAAAATAACTTACTTATTATAATAAAATAATAAATTATTAAATAAACTTAGGGTTACTAAATTTATTAATAGTTATTTATTATTTATTTATTTTCTTTAATTAACTAATAAAATAATTTTTTTTTTATTATTTATTAATGAATAATGAATTATATTCATTAACAAAAGAAAAAACAAAATTTATTATTTATTACTAAATTCATTATTTAATTATTTTCTTATTTTTATTATTTTATTTTATTATTTTATTTTATTATTTTATTTTACTATTTTCTATTATTTAAATTATATAATTATAATTATATAATTAAAATAGTAAAAGAAATTATATATTTTATATATTTTATAATACTATTTTTATTTTTTATATATAAGCTATAATAAAGTTATAATTTAAATTATAAAATTTTAAATATTATTTAAATTTAAAATAATACTTTTATATTATAAAAATATTTATTATTAAAATAATTAATTATAATTATAAACTTTATAAACTTAATAATAATAATAATAATAATATATATTATTTATATTTTATAATAGTATTTTTATTTCTATTTTATAAGCTATAATAAAGCTATAATTTAAATAGTAAAACTTTAAGTATTATTTAAACCTAAAATAATATTTTTATATTATAAAAAATTCATTATTAAAATAATTGATTATAATTATAAGCTTTATAAATTTAATAAAAATAATAATAATATATATTATTTATATTTTATAATAGTATTTTTATTTTTATTATATAAGTTATAATAAAGCTATAATTTAAATATTAAAATAATTAATATTATTTAAAGTTAAAAAAATACTTTTATATAAAGTAAAATTTATTATTAAAATATTTCTTTTATTATAGCTTATATAATAATAATAAAAATAATATTATAAAATATAAATAATAAATATTTTAAATTTATAATAAAGTTATTAATTAATGATAATTTGTTTCATTAGTACTTTAAAGAAAATAAAATAAATTTTTTTTATTATTTATTATTTATTATTTTTTACTTTTATAAATTAAAGAAAATAAAATAAAGGTATTTATTATTAATAATAATTTATTAATAAAGGTAAGAAATTTAATAATTACTAAGTTAATAAAAATATTATATAAGTAAATTATATATTTTTAAAAAGCTAAAATATAAGGCTATAAACCTATATTTTTTATTTTTGTTATAACTATTTTATTTATTTTATTATTTAATAAATAAATATTTTTTATTATTTATTTTTATTAATAAAAAATTTCTTTATTTTATTAATACCTTAAAGAAAATAAATAAAATTTATTATTTATTAATAAAATAAATAATAAAAAGTTATTTATTAATAAAATAAATAATAAAAAGTTATTTATTAATAAAATAAATAATAAAAAGTTATTTATTAATAAAATAAATAATAAAAAGTTATTTATTAATAAAATAAATAATAAATAATTACTAATGAATTTAGTAACTTTGATTTATAGTAAATATATAATAAGTATTAAAATTAAAACCTATATAAATTATAAAAATATAAAGTTATATATAATAAAAATAAATTATATAATTTATTATATAATTTATTAAATAATTTATTTTTATTATATAATTTATAATTTAATTTATTTTTATTATATAATTTATTATATAACCTATAGTTAAACTTATTTTAATTATATAATTTATTATATAACCTATAGTTTAATTTATTTTTATTATATAATTTATTATTAATTATTATAAAATTAAATTATTTATATAATTAATTATTTTCCTTTATAGTTTTTTTTATTTTTATTTATTATAATAATAGTTTTTTATTATAATAATACTTTTTTATTATAATAATACTTTTTTATTATAATAATACTTTTTTATTATAATAATACTTTTTTTTCTCCTAAATATAAAAAATAAACTACTTAAAAAAAACTAATTATAAAAAAACCTTTATATATAATAATAACCTTTAATAAATTACTTTATTAATTTTTTTAATAATTTTCTTAATACTTTTATTTAACTTAAGGTTTTTAATACCTTTTAGTTAATTTAATTTATACTTTACTTTACTTAGCTTTAGTTTTTCCTTTTTTAATTTTTTTAATTATAGGTTTATAATTTTATTAATTATAAATTTAGTTATTTATTTAGCTATTTTACTTAGGTTATAATTAAGTTATAGCTATTATAATATATTATTTTATTATATAGTCTTTTAAAAATATTATATATATAATTTATTTTTAAAAATTATTATTACCTTTTATAACTTAATAAAAAAATTAGGTTTATTTAACTTAATTAAGTTATTAAACTATAAATTATAAACTTAAAGCTTATATTATACTTAAACTTTATTATTTAAGCTATTTTATATATATATATATATACTTTAAGTTTAATTTTAAACTTTAATTAATTATATTTTATAGTTTAAATTTTTAAAATTTAACTTAATTAATTATAATTAATTAAGTTAAATTATAGATTAATTTTAGATTTTAAATGAAAAGTTAAAGTATAGTTTTCCTTTAATTTAGGGCAATTGATAGGGGGGCATGAGGTTTTTACTAAGGGGGCATGACCTTAGGGGGGCATAATAAAATAACTAAGCTAGCTTTTATTATTACGTAATAAAACTAATATATTTATAAGGTTTATTTTTTAAGCTAATTATGTATACTTTTTTTAAAATTCTATCTTATATAGTTATTTTTAAATTAAATAAAATAGAAAAAAGGAAAAAATACTAAGGTTATTATATAAGCAAAATTTTAGTTTTTTTTTATTATTTTATATAAAATTCAAAAGAATAGTTATAAAAATTAGGGTTGTAATTATAAATAGCTTTATAATTAGATATTAAATATAAAAATTTAAATAAAATTATTTTCTTTATTTTTATATAATAAAATTATTATGCCCCCCTAGAGTCATGCCCCCTTAGTAAAAACCTCATGCCCCCTTATCAATTGCCTAATTTAGTTGTTATAGCTTTATTAACCTTTTTAATAATAAATATAACCTTTATAATACTTCTTTATTATAATAATACTTTTTTATTCTAATAATATTTCTTTATAATAAATTTTAATTATAAATATAAAGAAATTAATAATTTTAAAAAAAAGTTTATAAAGTTATTAATTTAAATTCTAAATTATTATTTATTTATAATAACTTTAATTTTAATTTTATTTTATATTTAAATTCCTTTATTATAAATAATAAAGCTAATATAATTAGTAAATTTATTTATAATAAACTTGAATTTAAATTGAAAGAAAATAAAAATTTAAAAATTTATATTTTTTAAAATAATTTATTTATAAAGGATTTATTATTTATTAAAATAAATAAAGAATAAAAAATAAACATATATTATATAAAGTTAATTATTATTTTATTATTATTTTATTATTTATTTTATTATTATTTTATTATTTATTTTATTATTTTATTTATTATTTATTTTATTATGTATTTTATTATTTATTTTATTATTATTTTATTATTATTTTATTAATTATTTTATTAATTATTTTTAATTATAAATTTAAAATTATTTATTAATTAAAAAGCTTTAAATTATTAAATTTAACTTATTATTACTAATTAAAATACCCTTTTATAATTTATAATAAAGAATTTAAAAAAAATTAAAAAAAAAGTAAATTATTATTTTATTTTTAATTAATTTTATAAAACTTTTAGTTTTATTATAATTATAATATTTTTATTATAATATAAATATAATAATTTAATTATAAATAATTATAATTAATTTATTATATATAAATTATAATAATTAATATTATAATTATAATAACTAATTAAAATATTTAATACCTAAGCTATTTAAGTTAATTAATTTTATTATTTAATAATTTACTTAATAACCTTTTATAATTAGGCCTTTCTAATTATTATTAATAATTTACTTTTAAAAGCTAATATTATATCTTTAACCTAAGGTTACTAAATTCATTAGTAATTAATTATTATTTATTTCATTAATAAATAACTCTTTATTAATTATTAATAAATAATAAATTCCTTTTGTTTTTATTAATAAAGAGTTACTAAATTTATAACTAAATTTATTATTTATAAATAGACTTTCTTAATATAGCTAGCTTATAATTATAAAATAAAATAAATAATAAAATCTAGCTATTTTAAGTAATATATTTATTTTATTTTATTTTATATTAATTATATTAAAAATAATTTATAAAAAAATAATAAATTTAGTAATAATTTATTTTATTATTTATTATTTATTATTATTTAAAAAAACTAATGAATAATAAATTCCTTTTGTTTTGTTTTCTTTAGGGTGTTAATAAAATAAATTATTATTAATTAATAACCCTACTTTAACTTATAATTTTTTATTTAATTTAAATATATAAAATAAAAAGTTAAAGATTATTAATAATAAATTTAATAAAAATAAAGCTTTATATAAAATATTAGTTTTTTTAATTAAAAATAATATTTTTTTTAATATTCTATTTTTAAATTTATTCAATAATTTTTTATTTTTTTATAATTTATAAATTATTTATTTTATTATTTATTATTAAATAACTAATTATATTTATTAATAATTATATTATAATTAATTAAATTAATATTTATAAAATATTAAAAAATAATTATAATAAAGCTTTATTAAATTTAAATTTATATATTAAATTTAATTTAAAGTTTAATAATACTTTTTCTATAATCTTTAATATTTAAACTTTAAATAACTAAAATTCCTATTTAAAAATAATCTTTATTTTTATTAATAAAGTATTTAAATTAAAATATAAACTTATAGGTATTTATTTTATTTTTATTATTTTATCTTTATTATTTTATTATTATTATTTTAATAATTAATTTAATTATAAAGTTTAAAAAGCTTTTAAAAAGCTATATAAAATATATATATTTTAGTAATTTAAAAAAACTTTAAAACCTTTTCTTTATTTATTAAATTTTAATAATTTATTTAAGTATTTATTTATTTTATTATTTAATAATAATAATAATAATATTATTATTATTATTTACTTATTTTATTATTATTATTTTATTTTAATAATTAATTTATTTATTTTAGTATTATATAAGATAATATTTATAATAATAATATATTTATAAAGTCTTTTTAAAAAGCTTATAAAAAAGCTAATAATAAAGACTTTATAAATAATATTAAATATATAGTATATATTATTAATTTAATAGCCTAAGATATATTAAAAGATTATATATTTTTTATTTTTTTTAATTTATCTTTATTCAATTATATAAATAATAACTTATACAATTATAAAAAAAAAAGAAAAATAATAAAATTTTTAATAGTAAGTTTTTTATTAATATTTATAATTATATTATTTATAATAATAATAATAATTATATTATTTATTAATTTATTTTATAAATTTAATTTATTAATTATAGTGAATTATTTTATTAATTAAATATACCTAAGAGCTTAGTAATTTATTAAGTAAAGGGATATTAAAAGTTAAAAAAAATAAAAAAATTCCTGCTTTTTATAATAAGGAAAAAATTCCTTTAGGTAATTATTTATTTATTATTTATTATTTATTATTTAAATATCTTTATTAACTATTTTAATAAATAATATAACCTATTAGAATTTAATATTTTATATATTTAATATTTTAATTAATTTAAAAAAAGCTTTATTATATTATTATAATAATATAATTAATAAAAAATTTAAAAAAGTAAGTTTTTATTATTTATTATTTTATTATTTTAGTTATTATTATTATTTTATTTATTATTATATTATTTTAAAGTTAATTTATTTATAATTATATTTTTTTAATTTTAAATAAAAAGCTTTAGAAAAATTAAAAACTATATTTTTTATTTTTAAAGCCTTTTATTAAATTATAAAGTTAATTTTATATAATAATTCCTATAGCTTTATTATATATTTATAAAATAAATAATAAATTAAAATTATTATATTTAAAATATATTAAAAAGCTTTATAATAATAAATTAATAAATTATTTATTTATTATTTAATTATTTATTAATTTAATTAATTATTTATCTTTAATCTATTTATATTAAGCTATTTATTATTAGATTTATATAAAAGCTATTAAATTTCGCTTTACTAAATTAAAAAAGTATTTTCTTAAGAAAATAATTATTTTTAATTTAATTTATTATAAGTTTTTTTTTATAGTTTATTTTTAAATTTTTAATTTCAAAATATTTATTTTAAAAATATAAGTTTATTATACTTTTTCCTTAATATTAATAATTTTATTTTATATTTATTAAAAATAAAATATAATAAATATATTTTTTTTTATTATTTATTATTTATTATTTACTATTATTATTTATTAACTTAGCTAAGGATAATAATTTATTAAAAAATTAATTATTAAAACTTAGTAACTTTTATTAAGTTAATTACTTTTTTAATAAAAAAAATACTATTTTTAATATTATTAATTTATATTTTATAAAAAAAAATATATTATTTATTAATTATAAAATTATAAATTTTATTAATTAATAAAAAAGTTTATTAATTTATAGTAAATAAAATTAACTTTAATATAAGTAATCTTTAATATAAAATTTAATAATATAAAAAATATTAATTATATTATTTATTTTATTTACTATAATATTAATAAAAAAAATAATCTTTATATTAATACTTTTTATATATTTTTTATAAAATATTTTTATTTTTTTAATAAATTTAAAATAAAAAATAATATAATAATTAATATTATTTAACTTTATTATTAATATTATATTTATTTTATTAATTTTAACTTTTATTTTTTTAATATTTTTAATAAAGTTTTTTATATAATATTAATAATTAATAATAATTATAATATTATTAATTAAAAAAGTTAAGTAAAAAAAAATATTAGTAAAAGGTAAAATTATTATAAATAAAATAATAATACTTAATAAACTTTTATAATTAATATAAAGCTTAAAAATATATTATAAAATAATAAAGTAAAAGCTATTAATATAAGTTAATAAATAAAAAAAATTACTAAATAAAATATTTATTATTTAAGAATAAAAATTATTAAATATTATTACTTAGTATTAATTAAATAAATTTAAGGAGGTTATATTTATTATTTAGTAAAATAAATTAATAAAAGTTATTTATTATTAAATATTAATTAATATTTATTATTAAAAATTAATTATTATTTATTATTAAGTTATAAATTAAGTAAAAATAATAAAAAAAATATAATTTTATTATTATTTTTTTTTCTTAAATAATTTAGTTAACTTAATAATTTATTTTTTAATTTTCTTTAAAAAAAATAATATATTTAGTATTTAATAATAAAATTAAAAATCTTTAATAAATTAAATATTTTTTTAAAATAACTTTAAAATATTTTTAATTCCTTATATTTATATAAAATTATAAAAAAAATATATTTAACTTAATTAAATTTAATATTATAATTTTTATATATTCAATAATTACTAAAAACCTTAGTAATAGTTTTTTTAATTATAAAATACTTACCTTAAATTAAATTATAATACTTTTTTTATTTTACTATAATTATATTTATTATTTACTTTTAATATATTTAAATAATTTTTATAATTTATAAATAATAAATATAAACTTTTATTATAGGAATATCTTTAAGTTTAATTTACCTTAGTAAAAAACTAAAGTTAAAATATAAGTTAATATATATTATTAATATTATAATACTTAAGGTTATTAAATTATAATAATAAAGTTAATAATAAATAATAAAATAAATAAAAGTAAAAGTAAAATAAAAGTAAAAAAAAAAAAAGTTTTTTTATATAAAAAAAATAATAATAAATAAATATATTTATAATATATATTACTATTAAATAATATAAAGTATTAATAATTATTAAATACTAAGTTTATATTATTATTAATTAATAACTTTATTTATTAATAATAATATATTTATAATTTTTATATTTTTTATTATTAAATAAAATCTTATAAATTAAATTTATTTATTAATTTCTTTATATTAATTATTAATAAATTTTTATTATATTATTTATTATATTTTATACTTTATTTTACTTATTTAATAAAATATTAATTATATTTATAAAAAATATATTTAATTAATAATTATTTAATTTTATATAATTTTTATTTTTTATTATTATTTTTAAAATATAATACTTTTATTATATTTTTATATAATTTATTAAATAAATTATTATTATTTAATATTAATTTAAGTTATATTATTAAAATTATTAAATAAACCTTTTAATAAAATAATAAATTTAAGTAAAAAATATATAAATTAATTTTTTAATAAATAATTAATAAATTAATTTTTAATTATTTAAATTTAAATAATTACTTTAGTAATTTATATTTATAATAAAACTTAAAATAAACTTAATTATTTTCAAAAAATTTATTTATTAATAATATTTATTAAATTATTATTTATATTTAATATTTATAAAGTTAATTATTAATTAAGCTTTATATTATTAAAAAGTTTTTAAAAAATTTAATAATAAAGTTTCCTTAGGTAATAATAATATTATTTTTTTTATAAAATTATTAATAAAATCTAAGGATAAAAACCTATTATTAATTTATTTAGTAAATAATTAATAGCTTTTATAAAAATATTATTAAATAATAATTAAATTATTAATAAAACTAAAAGTTAATAATTATTAAAAAAAATTAAAAAATAATATTAAATAATTACTTTTATAATTATATTTATTAATTTAAATTACTTATTATTAATTAAGTATTATATTATTATTATTATAAAATATATATTTAATAATTTAAAAAACTTAGTTTAAAATTTACTTATTTAATATTTATTATAATTTAATATAATTATTATAAATAACCCTTAGTTTATAATTAATTAAAAAAATACTATTATATAAACTTAAACTTTTATAAAGTATATTAAATACTTTAAAAAAGTATTATATTTTTTAAAAAAATTATATATAATATTAAAAATAATATTAAACTTATTTAAACTAAGTTATTAAAATATTAATAATATTAATAATATTATTAATAATATTAAAATAAAATTTAAATATTATATTATATATAAAATAATTAATAATATAATAAATTATAAATTACTTAATTTAAGTTAATATAATTATTTAAATTACTTATATAAGTAATATTAATTATAAGTTTTAATATATTATTATATATTAATTTAATAATAATTTTTATTATATTTTAAAAAATATATAATTATTTTATTTTATTATAAATAATATATAAAAATATATAATTTAATTATAACTTAAATATAAGCCTTTAGTAACTTAATATATTATTTTTATTATTTATAAAATTTATTTTTATTTATTTAATAATTTATAAATATTTTAAATTTTATTAATATTTTTTTAAAAATTATTAATATAAATTTAATTAAATAATAATTTTTATTAATAAAAATATTTTATTAACTATTATTAAAATATTTTATAAAAAATTTTTTTTATTTTATATTATATTTTTTTATTATTAATATATAGTAAATAAAATAATATATTTAAAAAAATATAAAATTTTTTAAATATATATAATATTTTAAAATTATATTATAATAAAAAAATACTTATATTAATAATTTATTTTTCCTAGGTATAAAGGATAAATTACTTAACTAAAATTAAAATAATAAATTATTATTAAATCTTCATTTAGTAGCTATTAGCTAATAGTACTTTATTAATTCTTTTACTAAGTAATAGCTTAGTTAATTTATATTTTTTTTAATTAATTTAAATTACTTTTTTTTTACTTTTTTTATTCTTTAGGCTTTAGTAAACCTTCTTTATAATATTAATAATAACTTTATTATAAGTTTTTATAATAGTAATTATTATTTTAACTATAATTATATTTAATTTTTTATTATCTTTAACTATTATAATTATTTATAATACATAAATATATATTAATTATTAATTTATTTTATAATTATTAAAAAAGTTTATTACTTTTATAATATATTATTTTTTTAAGTAGTTTTTTATATTATATATATAATTTATTTTTAGGGATTATTATTATGTTTTATTATTTAATAAAAAAATATAAGTTTATTTAGTTTAATTAAGTTATTAAACTATAATTTATAAGCTTAAAGTTAATTATATTATATTTAAACTTTATTATTTAAATTATTTATATATATATTTTAAATTTAATTTTAAACTTTAATATAATAATTATATTTTATAGCTTAAATTTTTAAAATTTAATTTAATTAATTATAATTAATTAAGTTAAGCTATAAATTAATTTTAGATTTTAAACTAAAAGTTAAAATATAGTTTTTCTTTAACTTAGTTATTATAATTTTACTAACCTTTTTAAGAATAAATATAACCTTTATTAATAATTTATAAATTTATTTTTATAATATTAAATATTAATAATAACTTTTCTTAAATAATAAAACCTAAGGTTATATAATTAATTAATATAATAATTAAAAACTAAATATTATAAAATAATATTTTATTTTTTACTATAACTTAAATAAAATATATAAACTTAAGTTTTATTAATTAATAATTTTTTTTAAATAAATTTAAAAATTTACTTTAAAAATTAATATAATTAATATAGTTTTAATTTAAATATTTATAAATTTATTATTATTAAGTATTTTTTTATAATAAAAAAAATTATATTAAAGTTATATTTTTTAAAAATATTTATTTTTATAAAAAGTTAATATTTATTATTATAATAAATAAGTTTTAATAATAAATAATAAAATAAATTATTTTATAATAATTTAAATATTACTTTTTTTATTAAATAATAAAATACTAAAGTAATATTTATAAAACTTTTTTACTTTATTATAAAAATTAAATAGTGTTTTTAAGTATTTTTAAATAATAATAATATTTATATATATATATATATATAAATATAATTTTAAATTTAATTTATAATTATATAATATTTTTTAAATTACTTAAGTAATTTAAAATATAATTATTTTTTTAATATTTTTATATAAATATTAATTAATAATAATCTTTTTTTATTAATTTAATAATTAAAAAAAATTATTAATAAATATTTTAAAAAAAACTTTAGTAAAAAAAATAAAGTTTTTTATTTTAAAATAAAAAAATAATTAATAAAAATAAATATAATATTTTTTAAATATAAATAAAAATATTATTATATTATTAATATACATTTATATAAAATATTAATATAAAAAAAGTTTATTATTAATTTATTATTATATATATAATAGTAAATTATAAAATTTTATAAAAATAATATTAAGTATTTTTAATTTTTAATATATAATAAATATAAGCTTAATTTTATTTTTTAAATATATTAAAAATTAATAAAAAAAATAATTTTATATTTATTATTAATATAAATTAGGTATTTTTAAAAAATATAATTAAGTTTTTTTTAATATAATAAAAAATATATATTTAAAATTATTATAATATTAAGGTTTTATAAATTAATTATTATTTATTTTTTATTAACTTTATTAACTTTTTTTATATTATAAAAACTAAAGTAATAAAAAAATAAATTAATAAATTTAATATATATAATTTAATTTATATAAAAAATTAAATATTACATTTATTAATTAATAATTTCTTTAGTTTAATAAATATAACTTTATATATAATTTTATTAATTATTATTTATTAATTAGTAATACTTTTATTTATTTATTTAGTAAAATTAATAAAAAAATTTTATTTTACTAAATTTTATAATTAATTATAATATTTATAAATTATTAAATAATATTATTAATTAATATTATTATATAAATCTTTTTAAAGTTAATTATTTTTTTATTATAATTAAGTAAATATTTAATAATAAATAACTAACTATTTATAATTATAAAATACTTTTATGTTTTATTAATAAAAAACTAAAGTTATATTTTTTATTAATTATTAAATTTTAAAAAAAATTACTTTATTATAATATTATAATAAACTTTTTAATAAGTTTTTTAATAAATATTATATATTATAATATTATTTATTAATATATATTATAAATTTTATTTATTATTATAAAATTAAAAATTATAATAATTTTTATTAATATTTAATTAATATTAATATAATAAATATAAATAATATTATATTTATATTTTATTATTATTTTAAATTAAATATTATAATTTACTTATATAAATACTTTACTAAAGTTAATTAATATAATAAAAAAAATATTAATATTTACTAAAATATAAAAAACTTTATTATATTTAAAAGTAAAAGTAAAAGCTTTATTTAATAATACTTTAGTATTATAAATAAATATTTTAATTATAATTTATAATAAAATAATTATTATAATAATTAAAATTATTTTATAATATATTTTTATTAATATATAATAATAAATTTAAATTAATATTATTAAATTTTAATAAAATTTTATTATTATTATTTT
>JBBLXW010000093.1:0-18358 GCA_037893235.1 Trichoderma afroharzianum | reverse complement strand
AAAATAATAATAATAAAATTTTATTAAAATTTAATAATATTAATTTAAATTTATTATTATATATTAATAAAAATATATTATAAAATAATTTTAATTATTATAATAATTATTTTATTATAAATTATAATTAAAATATTTATTTATAATATTAAATTATTATTAAATAAAACTTTTATTTTTATTTTAAAATATAATAAAAAATTTTATACTTTTGTAAATATTAATATTTTTTTTATTATATTAATTAACTTTAATAAAGTATTTATATAAGTAAATTATAATATTTAACTTAAAATAATAATAGAATATAAATATAATATTATTTATATTTAATATAAAGGTTATATTTATTATTAAGAGAGTTAGTAAAGCTATAATAACTAAGTTAAACCTTAAAGATTTAAGTTATATATTTATTATATTAATATTAATTAAATATTAATAAAAATTATTATAGTTTTTGATTTTATAATAATAAATAAAATTTATAATATATATTAATAAATAATATTATAATATATAATATTTATTAAAAAACTTATTAAAAATTTATTATAATATTATAATAAAATAATTTTTTTTAAAATTTAATAATTAATAAAAAATATAATTTTGGTTTTTTATTAATAAAAAATAAAAAGATTTTATAATTATAAATAATTAATTATTTATTATTAAATATTTATTTATTATAATAAAAAAAATAATTAACTTTAAAGGAAGTTATATAATAATATTAATTAATAAAGTTATTTAATAATTTATAAATATTATAATTAATTATAATATTTAATAAAATAAAAAAACTTTATTAATTTTATTAAATAAATAAATAAAAATATTATTAATTAATAAATAATAATTAATAAAATTATATATAAAATTATATTTATTAAATTAAAAAAGTTATTAATTAATAAAAGTAATATTCAATTTTTTATATAAATTAAATTATATATATTAAATTTATTAATTTATTTTTTTATTACTTTAGTTTTTATAATATAAAGGAAAATTAATAAAGTTAATAAAATATAAATAATAATTAAATTATAAAATTTTAATATTATAATAATTTTAAATATATATTTTTTATTAATTTTTAATATATTTAAAAAATAAAATTAACTTTATATTTATTATATATTAAAAATTAAAATTAAATTTATATTTATTATATATTAAAAATTAAAAATATTTAATATTATTTTTATAAAATTTTATAATTTATTATTATATATATAATAATAAATTAATAATAAACTATTTTTATATTAATATTTTATATAAATATATATTAATAATATAATAATATTTTTATTTATATTTAAAAATATTATATTTACTTTTATTAATTATTTTTTTTATTTTAAAATAAAAACCTTTATTTTTTTTTAATTAAAATCTTTTTTTAAATATTTATTAATAATTATTTTTAATTATTAAATTAATAAAAAAAATTATTATTAATTAATATTTATATAAAAATATTAAAAAAAATAATTATATTTTAAATTACTTAAGTAATTTAAAAAATATTATATAATTATAAATTAAATTTAAAATTATATTTATATATATATATATAATTTTTTTATAAAACAATAATATTATTTTTTAAAAATATTTAAAAAAGTTATTTAATTTTTATAATAAAATAAAAAAGTTTTATAAATATTATTTTAATATTTTATTATTTAATAAAAAAAGTAATATCTAAATTATTTTAAAATAATTTATTTTATTATTTATTATTAAAATTTATTTATTATAATAATAAATATTAATTTTTAAATTAAATTTTTAAATTTAATTAAAAGAAATTATTAATTAATAAAGCTTAAGTTTATATATTTTATTTAAATTATAATAAAAAATAAAATATTATTTTATAATATTTAATTTTTAATTATTATATTAATTAATTATATAAGCTTAAGTTTTATTATTTAATAAAAGTTTATATTTAAATTATAATTAAATAATATATTTTTATATATTATTTATAATAAAATAAAATAATTATATATTTTTTAAAATATAATAAAAACTATAAATAAATTAATATATAATTTTTAATATTTTAAAAAAATAAAAACTTAATATAAGCTAAATGTATTTACTTTTTTTAAAATATAATAATATATTAAAACTTATATTTAATATTATTTATATAAGTTATTTAAATAATTATATTAACTTAAATTAAATAATTTATAATTTATTATATTATTAATTATTTTATATAAAATATAATATTTAAATTTTATTTTTATATTATTAATAATATTATTAATATTATATATAAATTTTTTAAAAAATATAATATTTTTTTAAAATATTTAATATATTTTATAAAAATTTAAGTTTATATAATAAGATTTTTTTAATTAATTATAAATTAAAAATTATTTATAGAAATTATATTAAATTATAATAAATATTAAATATTAAATTTTAAATTAAGTTTTTTAAATTATTAAATATATATTTTATAATAATAATAATATAATACTTAATTAATAATAAATAATTTATATTAATAAATATAAATAATAATTTAATAAATATTATTAATAAATATTTTTTTTAAAAAATAATTAAGTTTATTTTAAGTTTTATTATAAATATAAATTACTAAAGTAATTATTTAATTTTAAATAATAATTGCTTAATTTTAAAATTATATAAAATTAAGCAATTATTAAAGTAATTAATAAAAATATATAATATTTTTATTATAAATATATAATTTTATAAATTTATAATTCTTTTTATAATTAATTTAAAAAAATATTTTATAAATATTTTTTAATATAAATAATAAAATTAATTATTTTAATAATTATTTTTAAAAATATATTTAAATTTTTATTTATATTTTAATTTATAAATTAAATATATTTTTTTAATTCTTTTAATTTATAAATTAAAATAATTATAAAATAATTATTATTATTACTTTAATTTATAAATTAAAATAATATATTTATTATTATTTATAATTTATTTTTTTTATGAATTTTTATTAATTTTTTATTTTTTATATATTAAATTATACTTTTCTTAAGTATAAAAAATAAATTATTTCAAAAAAACTAATTATAAAAAAACTTTTATATTATTTTATTTATTTTTTTAATAATTTTCATAATATTTTTACTTAGCTTAAGGTTTTTAATACTTTTTAAATAATTTAATTTATATTTTATTTTACTTAGTTTTAATTTTTCCTTTTTTAAAGTTTTTAATTATAAATTTATAATTTTATAAATTATAAATTTAATTATTTATTTAATTAATTTACTATTATAATTAAATTATAATTATTATAAAAAAAAATAAATATATTATTTTATTATAAAAAAAATAAATATATTATTTTATTATAAAAAAAATAAATATATTATTTTATTATAAAAAAAATAAATATATTATTTTATTATAAAGAAAATAAATATATTATTTTATTATAAAGAAAATAAATATATTATTTTATTATATAATTTTTTAATTTTAAAAATATTATATATATAATTTATTTTTAAAAATTATTATTATTTTTTATAATTTAATAAAAAAATTAAATTTATTTAACTTAGTTAAATTATTAAATTATAAATTATAAACTTAAAGTTAATTATATTAAACTTAAATTTTATTATTTAAATTATTTTATATATTTTAAATTTAATTTTAAACTTTAATTAATTATATTTTATAATTTAAATTTTTAAAGTTTAACTTAGTTAATTATAATTAATTAAGTTAAACTATAAATTAATTTTAAATTTTAAATTAAAAATTAAAGTATAATTTTTTTTAACTTTATTATTATAGCTTTATTAACTTTTTTAATAATAAATATAACTTTTATATATTAAATTATATTTTTTAATTACTTAAACAAATATTTATTATTTTTTTAAATTTAAATATTTTACTTAATTAATATTTTTATAATTTTATTAAAAAAATAATTAAATAAAGTTTTCTTTTTATATTTTATTCAATAATTCTTTTATAAATATAAAATTATTTTAATTATTAATTAATTAATTATATTTTTATAAATTTTATTATATTTTTACTTAATTAATAATTTAATTAATTAATATAATAAAAACTAAATTATTTATTATAATAATTAATTATATTAAAATAAATTACTTAATGTTTTTTAATTTTTTTATAATATAATAATAACTTAAAATTAAAAATTTAATAATATAAATTTATAAATATTAAAATTATAATAATAATAAATAAAATAATATATTTATTAAGTTTTTATTAATAAAGATTATATTTATTATTAAGAGAATTAGTAAAATTACAATAGTTAAATTAAAAAAAAACTATACTTTAGCCTTTAGGAGTTTTTATTAATAAATATATTTTATATAAATAATTTCTCTCCTAAGTATAAAAAATAAATTACTTAAAAAGAATTAATTATAAAAAAACCTTTATATATCTCTTTAATAAACTATTTTATTAGCTTTTTTAATAATTTTTTTAATACTTTTACTTAACTTAAGGTTTTTAATACCCTTTAGTTAATTTAGTTTATATTTTACTTTACTTAACTTAATTTTTTTTAAAAGTTTTTAATTATAAATTTATAATTTTATTAATTATAAATTTAATTATTTATTTAATTATTTTACTATTATAATTAAATTATAATTATTATTAAGAAAAACTAATTAAAGTATATTATTTTATTATATAATTTATTTTTAGGGATTATTATTACCTTTTATAATTTAATAAACTTTCTTAAGTATAAAAAATAAATTACTTAAAAAAACTAATTATAAAAAAACCTTTATATATATAGTTTTTAATAAACTACTTTATTAACTTTTTTAATAATTTTCTTAATACTTTTACTTAGCTTAAGGTTTTTAATACTTTTTAACTAATTTAGCTTATATTTTACTTTACTTAACTTTAATTTCTTTTTTAAAGTTTTTAATTATAAGTTTATAATTTTATTAATTATAGATTTAGTTATTTATTTAGCTATTTTACTATTATAATTAAATTATAGCTATTACTTAGGAGCTTTTGTAAAGGTTATTTTTTTAATTAAAAAAAAGTAATTAAGGTATATTATTTTATTATATAATCTTTTATATTATATATATAATTTATTTTTAAATAAGATTATTATTACCTTTTATAACTTAATAAAAGAATTAAGTTTATTTAGCTTAATTAAGTTATTAAACTATAAGTTATAAGCTTAAAATATAATAATTATATTATATTTAAACTTTAGTATTTAAGTTATTTTATATATATTAAATTTAATTTTAAACCTTAATTAATAATTATACTTTATACCTTAAATTTTTAAAATTTAACTTAGTTAATTATAATTAATTAAGTTAAGTTATAAATTAATTTTAGGTTTTAAACTAAAGGCTAAAGTATAGCTTTCCTTTAATTTAGTTATTATAACTTTATTAATTCTTTTAATAATAAATATAATTTTTATAATTTAATAAAAATATTAAGTTTATTTAATTTAATTAAATTATTAAATTATAAATTATAAACTTAAAGTATAATAATTATATTATATATAAATTTTATTATTTAAATTATTTTATATATTTTAAATTTAATTTTAAACTTTAATTAATAATTATATTTTATAACTTAAATTTTTAAAATTTAACTTAGTTAATTATAATTAATTAAATTAAGTTATAAATTAATTTTAAATTTTAAACTAAAAGCTAAAATATAGTTTTTCTTTAACTTAGTTATTATAGTTTTATTAACTTTTTTAATAATAAATATAACCTTTATATAATATTATATATTAAATTAAAATATATTTAATTAATAATTTAAAAAAAAAACTTATATTAATTAATATTATAAATATTATTAAAGTTTATAATTTTTAAAAATTACTTTTATATTTATAAATAATAAAAAAAAATTTATATAAAGGTAATTAATTAATTTAATTTATTATTTATTTATTTTATAAAATATAAAATATTTTTCTTATTAAATAATTTAATTAATATAATAATAAAAATATAATTATTAAACTTTTTATAATTTATTTATACTTAAATATTATAAATATTTTTTTATATTAATATAATATTAAAATATTTTTATTTTATAATAATATAAATATTTTATATTTAAATATTTATTAATTAATCAATTAATTTAATTATTATTTTTATTAATATTATAAATTATTAATATAATAAATATATTAATATAATAAATATATTAATATAATAAATATATTAATATAATAAATATATTAATATAATAAATATATTAATATAATAAAATTAAATTTATAATTATATTAATTATATTTTAAATTATTATAATATTTAAAAAATTATTTATTTTTTTAAAGTTTTAATAATAATTATTTATTTATATTTATATTTTTATAATTTTTAAATTTAAAAATAAATATTTTATAAAATATAAAATTATTTAAATTAATTATATTAAATAAAAAATTATATTTATTATTTTTATAAAAATATATACTTTATTAAATAATATTAAATTTATTTTTTTTATAAATATATTTATTATATTATATAAAACTTTAATTAATAAAATTAATTTATTAAAAATAAATAAATTTAAAATTATTTTTTAAATAAATAATATAAATTATTAAATAAAAAATAAATTAATATTAATTAATATTAATAATATTTAAAGTAATTTTAAAAATAATAAATATAATAAATATAAATATAAATATAATAAATATAAATATAAATATAATAAATATAAAAGTAAATATAATAAAAAGAAATTATAAATATTTAAATTTAAAAATAATTAATTTTATTTTTTTATTATATTTATATATATTTATATAATTAAATAAAGTTTATAATTAACTTTAAATTTTTATTAATTATTTTTTATATAATATTTATAAAAAATTTAATTTCTTTATATTTTTATTAATAATTAATTAATAAAAAATAATATTTTTAACTTAAGAAAAAAAAATAAATATATTAAACTTTAGGTTTAATATAAATATTTTTATTTATTAATTTTATAATTATTTATAAGAAAAATTATTATAAAATATATATTATAATTAAAATAAAATTTTTTAAAAAATTTATAAATATTTTATAAATTATAAAAAAATAATAAAATTAAAAATTATTATAAATATATATTATAAAAATTATTAAATATATTATAATTATTAAATTTATAAAATTAATTAACTAAAGGCTAAAGTATAATTTTTCTTTAACTTAGTTATTATAGTTTTATTAACTTTCTTAATAATAAATATAACTTTTATAAAATTAATTAATATTTAAAATTAAATTATTAATAAAAGTTAATTATTTATAAATTTAATATAATTACTTTTAAAATATATATTAAAAATTTAATTTTATAATTTATAATATTATTTTTAAATATAATTAATATTTTAAAAATAATTTTTATAATTTTTATTTTTATTATAATTAATTATTAAAACTTAAGTTATATTATTATTTAATTAATTTAAAATTAATAAATAAAAGTTTATTTATTATAATAAAAATAATAATATAATTAATAAAAAAAATTAATATAAGTATTTTTAATTTATAAATTAAGGAAATAATAATATTATTTTAATTTATAATTTTAAAATTAAGCTTTATATTTAAAAAAAATATATAATTATATAATTATTATAATATTTAAATTAAGTTTTATAATTAAAGGAACTCTCTTAGGTATAGAGGATAAATTACTTAATTAAAATTAAAATAATAAATTACTATTAAACCTTTATTTAGTAATTATTAACTAGCTTAATTAATTTATATTTTCTTTTTTATAATTAATTTAAGTTATTTTCTTTTACTTTTTTTATTTTTTAAGCTTTAGTAAACTTTCTTTATAATATTAATAATAGCTTTATTATAAGTTTTTATAATAGTAACTATTCTTTTAATTATAATTATAGTTAATTTTTTTATTACCTTTAGTTATTATAGTTATTTATAATAAGTAAATATATATTAATTATTAATTTATTTTATAATTATTAAAAAAGTTTATTATTTTTATATAAAGTATATTATTTCTTTAGGTAGTTTTTTATATTATATATATAATTTATTTTTAAGTAAAATTATTACTATATTTTATTACCTAATGGAAAAATACTTATTTAATTTAATTAAGTTATTAAACTATAATTTATAGGCTTAAAGTATAAATTTATTAAGTAGTTATATTATACTTAAACTTTATTATTTAAGTTACTTTATATATTTTAAATTTAATTTTAAACTTTAATTAATAATTATATTTTATAATTTAAATCTTTAAGGTTTAACTTAATTAATTATAATTAATTAAGTTAAGTTATAAATTAATTTTAGATTTTAAACTAAAGGTTAAAGTATAGTTTTTCTTTAACTTAGTTATTATAATTTTATTAACTTTCTTAATAATAAATATAATTTTTTTATAATTAAAAGAAATATATAATTATATATTATTATAATACTTAAGTAATTTAAATTAAATTTTATAATTAAAAAAATAATTATATATTTTTATAAATAATATTATAATTAAAAATTTTTAAATTTTATTTTTAATTTATATTAATAAAATTAAATATTAATAATTATATATTTTAATTTAAAAATATTTTTTATTAATTTCCTAAGTAATTAATTATTTAATTAATAAAAAATTTTAAAATTAAGTTTTAATAAAGTTAAGTAGTTAATTAAAGCTAAAGTTATATTAATTTTTTTTAAAAATTATAAAAAAAATAAAAAATATTTAACTAAATTATAATTATATTATAAATTAATTATATTTAAAATTTAAAAAAAGTTTAAGTTTATTATATAATTAAAATAATAAATAAATAATTTAACTTTTTTATTAATATTTTTATAAACTTTTTTTAATAATATTTTTTTATATTAATAAATAAAATAATAATAATTAAAAATGTTTTTATAATTTTTTAAATATTAAACTTTTAAAATTATAAAATTATTAATAATTTAATTATTTTTTAATATATTAAAACCTTTTTTAAATTTTTTATAATTTTAATTATAAATAAGAATTATTTTAAAAATATTTTTTAAAAAAATATATAATTATTATAATATTTTATAATAAACTAAGCTCCTATAGGGTTAATATAAAAGGAATTCCTAAAGAATAAACTTTATACTAAGTTTATATTAGTAAATAAACTAAGTTAAACTAGTAAATAATTAATAAAAATAAAAAAGTTTATTTATATAATTAATAAAAATATATATTTATAATATAATTAAGTATTATTTTATATTTATAATTAATTATTTAATTATTTTAAATAAATATAAAAAAGCAAAAGTTATATACTTAATTATTTAAGTATTTTTAATATTTTTAATAATAAAGTTTATTAAGTTATATTTAATTAATTTAATAATTAATTTTATTAAGTTATTTTTTATTAATTAATTAGCTTATTGTTTATCTATAGCTTTTTACTTAGGGTAGCCTATAATTATAATTATAAAAGTTAATTTATAATATAATATTCTTTTTTTATTAGTTTTATTTTCAAAACTTATTTATATATTATACTTAAGGATTTTTATATACTTTAGTAAATATTATTTTTTTATTTTTTTTATATTTATATTAATTATAATTAATAGTAAATATAAATATTATAAGTTTTTTTAAGTATTATAGTATAAAGTTTTTAAGTATTTTATTTTACTAAATTTATTAATAATAAAATTATACTTTTATTATAAAAAGTAAAGTTATTAATATATTATTTTAAAAAAATTTTTTTATTATTTTTAATATATTTATTATTAATAATTTATTTATAAAGCTTTTAGTTTATTAATATTCTAATTTTATTAAATAATTATTTATAATATTAAACTTAATTTTAATTTAAAAAAAACTAAAGAAAAGTAATTTAAAGTTATACTATAAGTTAAATATTTTTATTTTAAAAAAAATAATTTAAGAAAATATAATAAATTATTATTTATAGTATTAAAAATCTAAAGAAGCTAAAGTAAATTCAAAAAGTAAAATATAAAGAGTAAAAGTAAAAAGCAAAAGCTTTTTATTAAGTTAAAATATTATTACTTAATTTAAGTAATTTTATAACCTTTAGTTTATAAATAATTATTATTAATTAGCTTTTTTTATTAATAATTTAAAGTTTTTAAATTTAAATTTTTTTATTTTATTAAGGAATATTTTTTTATTATTATTTTAAATAGTTTTAAAAATATAGGTTTTTTTATTATTAATTTTTATTATATTTATAAATATTTATAAAATTTATTTTAAAAGATTTTTAAACTAATATTAATATATTTAAAATTATTTTTTAATTTTTAATTATTTATACTTTTATTATATTTTTTCTATTTTACTAAGTAATAGAGTTTATTAATTATTTTATTTATTTTTAGTAATATTATTTTATTAATTTTATATTTAAGTTTTTTACATTTAATAATAATTTTATTTTTAATAAGCTTTTTTATATTTTTATTTATTTAGTTATTTTAAAAAATTTAATTTATAATTAACTTTATTAATTTTTTTTAAATTTTTATAAAGCTTAATTTTTTTATAATTTAGTTTATTACTTAATTTATTAATTTTAATATTAGTTTATTTTTTTTCTTAAGTATATTAAAGTAGGTAAATTATATTTCTTTTTTAAAAAGTTAATCTTTTAAGCTTTCTTTTATTTATATATTTTTTTATATATTTTTATATAAGTTTAAGTTATATATATAATTTTTAATATAGTTTTTTAAATTTATTTACTTTAAATATAGTTTTTTATATATTTCTTTTTATAATATTTTATATACTTAAGGGTAATACTTTTTATTAATATAAAATAATAAAAGTTTTATTAATTTTAAAACTAAATTATTATAAAAGAATTTTATATTAAGTAAGTATTTAACTTAATTATTTTAATTAAAGTTAATATAGCTTTATAAATATACTTTAATAATTTAGTTAATATATTTTATTTATTTATTTATTTATAAATAATAAATAATATTAACTTTATAATTTATTTTTATTTTTACTATAATATTTTATTAATATTTAAATATAAATATTAATTTTTTTATTAAACATAATATTTATAAGTAATTTATATTTTAAAGTTATATATTTTTAAATTATATAGCTTAATTTTTTTATAATATTATTTTTTTATATAAAATAAAAATATTTTACTTTATTAATTTATTAATAATAATAAAAATATTATTATATATTATATTTATTATAAACTTTTTTAATAGTAGTAGTTTAATAATATAATTAAATAAAATAAAACTTTAAAAATACTTTAGGATTAATAATAATTATAGTTTACTATAGGGTTTTTATTAATTAGATTTTATTTTTATATATAATATATATAATTTAATAATTTATTTAATAATTTTCTTTATATTTATAAAAGTATAATATTACTTAACTTATTATAGTATTTTTATAACTTTTTTATATTTATATAATAAGTATTTATAAATTATTTTTATTATTTTTTATTATAATATTTCTAATACTTAGATTTTTTTAGTTTTATATAAAAGTTTTTTTATAAAAATTATATTTTTAAAAAATTGATTTAGTATTTAATTATTAATTTTATTTTTAATTTTATTAAAAATAAAGTTTTTATTTTTTATAGTAAAAAAAGTATTAATAATTATTAATTTATAGTATTTTTTTATTATTTTTTAAAATATTAATAAAATAAGTTTTAGTATTAGTTTAAAGTAGTTTTTTTTATAATTAAAAATATTTATATAATTATTTTTTAATTTTTTATAAAATATAATTTTAATGTTATATTTAATTATAAACTTAAAATATTTTTTTATTATATAAAAATATTTATTTTTTTTATAATAAAGTTTATAAAATTTTTATAATTTAAATATATAATAATTTTATATTTATTACTTAGTAAATATAATTTTTATTTTTTAAATATTTTAAAAATAATTATAAGTTTTTAATTATAAATAAAATATTATAATTTAAAATTATAAAGTTTTTTTAAAAAAAAATTATTAAATATAATATTTTTTTATTATTTTATTAATTAAGAATTTTTTTAATTATATAGTTTAAAGTATTTATTTTAATAATAACTAACTTTTTAAAGTTATATATTTATAATATTAATATATTAATAATAATATTTTTAAGTATTTTAAAGGTTTTTAAAGGTTTTTTTATATAATTAATTAATTAATTTTTTTTATTTAAGTTTTTTTTAATAAGGTCTATAAGTAATACAGTAATTTTACTATAATTTTAAATAAATTATTAATAATAATTAATTAATTTAAGAAAACTTTATATTTCCTTTATTATTTTAAAAACTTTTTATTTTTTAATAATTATTATTTTAGTAAAGTTTATTTTAATTTATTTTAGTAAAATAATATATTTTAAAAAGTTAACTTTTTATATATAAAATTAATATTTCTTTAGTTTTACTAATAAATTTATATTTTATAATATTTTTAAAACTTAATATATATATTATTTACATTTTTTAAAAATATTAAAGTAAATTAATATATTATTAAAATAAATAATAATAAAATTATTAATATATTTTTTAAAGATTTTATTAATTATTTTTTAAAATATAATTAATATATTAGTAAATTTAAAAAATATAATTAAATATTTAAATAATTTATAATATATTTTAAATATTATTTTTTATTTATTTTTTTTTAATTTAAATAAAGTTATAGGCTTTTTTTAAATTAAAAGTTATAAATTATTTTATAATTATTAATTTATTTTTAATTTTTAAAATTAATAATAGTAGTATTTAATCTTTAATAATAATTTTATTAAGTTATTAATAATTAATAATTAATTATAATTTTTTATTTTTCTTTAGTATAAATATTATAAAATATTTTATTAATAAATTAAAAACTTAAATATTTATTTTTTAATTATTTATTTAATTATTTTTTTAAAACTTTTAATTTTTTTTAATTAAAGTTATAAATTTTATAAATCTTAGGTTATTTTTTATTTATTAACTTAATAAAGTAATTTTATTATAAATATAATAATAATATAGTATTTAATATTACTTTATATAGTTTTTTAAATTTCTTATATTAGTAAAGTATTTTAATAAAAGTATTTTTAAGTATTTTTAATTTTTTCTTATACTTTACTTAATATATTATTAAATATTATTAATTTATTTTTAAATTATATTATAATTTTATTAATATAAATATATTTTATTTTTTTATATTATTTATTATATTATAATAGTATTAGTAATTTTTTTTTTAAATTTAATTATTTTTGCTTTTTTTATAGTTAATATAAAGGATTTTAGTTTTTTTAATAATATAGCTTTACTTTTTTATTTTCTTTAATATAATTAATACTTAAGTATATTTTTAATATTTTAATAAATTTTATTAATTTTTTATTAAATAATAAAGTTATTATTAAATAACTAAGGGTATTTTAAAAGGATATTATTTTTTAATATATTTAAAATACTAAATTTAATATTATAAGTATTTTTATTAATAATTAATAAAAGATAATTAATTTTATATTTAATAAGTTTTTTTTTTTATTTTTTCTTTTATAATATTTATAATTTATAGTATTTACTTTTTCCTTTGTATAAGTATTTTTAATTTTTTAATTAATTATAGTAATATTAAGTTATAGTTTAATTTATTATTAATATATATAGTAGTAGTTTTATTTTTAAATAATATATTTACTTTTAGTTTTTTATTTTAATTATTTTAATTATATTAACTTATATTTTTTTTAAAATATAGTTTTTTTTTATAATATTATATATAAGTATATTAATATAAATAATATTAAGGTTATTAATTTTTTATTATTATATTTATTACTATTAGATTTTTTAATATTATTAATATTTATTAATATTAATTTTATTAATATAATACCTATAGAAATATATAATATTTTTTTAGTAAGTATATTTTTTAATATAAGGTTTAAAGTTAAATTTATTATAGTATAATTAATAATAAAGTTATTAATAATTTTTTTTTACTAACTAATACTTTTTATAATCTTTATTATAATATTATAAAAAGTTAAATTTAGGGTATTTTTTTTATTAATTATATTATTTTTTAACTTTATAATTAAAGCAATTATAATATTATTAATTAGTATACTTTTTAAAGTTAAATCTTATATAATTTTCATTATATAAATTATTTTACTAAATTTAAAAGTATTAATTATAAAACTTAGTTTCTTAATATTTAATATATAGTAATTTATTATATTATTTTATATTTTATTACTTATATTTCTTTATAAATAGAATATTATATATAAATTATATTTTTTCTTATTTAAAAAACTAATCTTTAGTTATAATAAAATAATAAAAGTTAATATTAATATATTTTACTAACTTATTATTACTAAGTATTTATTACTAAGTAATTTTATATTACTTAAGTATTTATTAAAACTTTATTAGTTTTTATTTTTATATTTTTTTTAATTTATAATTAAAAAGTTTTTATTTATAAAGGTAATTTAGTCCTTAGGGTTTTTATAATTTATAATTTTTATATAATTTAAAAATATTTAAGTTAATATATCTTTAATTTTATTTAATTTTTTTTATTTATAAATAAATATATTTTCTTATTTTTTTTTATAAGTAAAATATTAAAGGTTTTATTTTAAACTTCTTTATATTTTTCCTAAATTATATTAATTTTTTTAAAGTAGTAATTATTATAAATATATTATTAATAGCTTAGTTAATTATTTATTAATTAGCTTTTTTAAAAATTATAATATTAATAATAATTTATTTTAATTACTTTTTTTTAAGTACTTTAAATTATTATTTTAATATTTCCTTTCCTTTTTTATATATAAAATATTAATTATTATAATAGTTAATTTAATTAAGTAAGCTATAAAGTATAATATTAATAATATTAACTTAAACTTTATTAAACTTTTTATTTTTATTAATAGATTTTTTAAAGTTATTAAGTTTTTTATATTTACTTTAGTAATTTTTTTTATAATTTATTTTACTATAGTAATTATATTTACTTATAAATTTATAAATATTAATAATATTTAAATTTATAAATCTTAGTTTTTTATTATTAAATAAACCTATATTATATTTTTTTCCTTAATTTATATAATATAAAAAGTAATATTATTTTTTATTATTATTTTTTTATTATTTATTTTTTTTATTATTTATATTATTAATTATTAATATAATAGGATTTCTTAAATAATTTTTTAAAAATTTAAGGTAATTTATTTCTTTAAAGTTTGTTTTTTATATTACTCTTTAACCTTTAGTAATATAATATTTTCTTAGTTTTATTTTTAAAATTAATTTTTATATAAAAGTAAATAAATTTAATAATATACTTAATATATATATTTTATTATATAAAACTAAGTAATATATTTTTAATTTTTTTTTATTAATTTAATTAAATAATACCTTAAGTTAATTTTTAAATTTTTTATAATTATTAAATAATTTTTTTTAAACTTTTAAAAATATAATTTAAATTAATTTTTAAAACTTTTTATAAATTAACTTTTTATTATATTCATTTATTATTTTAATAAAATTATAATAATTAAAAAATATTTAAAGTATAACTTTATATTTATAAAAGAAATTTTAATTTTTTATAAATTTTTATTAAATAAAGTAAATAATAATAATTTAATAATCTTTTTTAGTTTTTTTTTATAAAAGCTTTTTAAAGCTATAAGTAAAAGTTTTAAAGTATTAAGTTATTTATTAAATATATTAATAATATTTTATTAATCTTTAATAATTTATTTTATATAAGTAACTAAGACCTTAAAATTTATAAAGTATTATTTAGTTTTTATTATATTAGCTAAAATTATTTATAAAGTTATTAAAGTTATTATTATTTTTATAGTTTTTTTTAAATAAATTTAGGATTTTAATATTATTATTATATATACTTTAGGTTTTACTTTTATAATTTATTTTTTTATTTAAAATTTAAAATTTAATTATTTAATATTTTTATAATTAATATTACTTATAGTTTAAGGTAATTTTTAAATAAAAATTATAAATATATAATAAATTAAGCTTTTATAAAGTTAATATAAAAGGAATTTTTAAAAAATAAATTTTATATTAGGTTTATATTAGTAAATAAGCTAAATTAAATTAATAAATAATTAATAAAATAAAAAGGTTTATTTATATAATTAGTAAAAGATATATTTATAAGCAATTGATAAGGATATATAATGTTTTTACTATGGATACATAACCTTACGGATGCATAATATTTTTTTTATATAAATAAATAAAATAATTTTATATAAATTTTTTTATTTAAAATTTAATTATAAAGCTATTTATAATTACAACTTTAATTCTTATAACTATTTTATTTAATTTTATATAAAATAATAAAGAAAAGTTAAAATTTTACTTATGTAATACCTTTATTTTTTCCCTTTTTTTTCTTTATATTTAATTTTAAAATTAAATTTATATTATTATAAATTAAAGAAATTATAAATAAATAGCTGAAAAAATAAACTTTATAAATATATTAATTTTATTACGTAATAATAAAAACTAGCTTAGTTATTTAATTATACGTCCATAAGGTCATATATCCATAGTAAAAACATTATATATCCCTATCAATTGCTTATTTATAATATAATTAAGTATTATTTTATATTTATAATTAGTTATTTAATTATTTTAAATAAATATAAAAAAGCAAAAGTTATATACTTAGTTATTTAAGTATCTTTAATATTTTTAATAATAAAGTTTATTAAGTTATACTTAATTAACTTAATAATTAATTTTATTAAATTATTTTTTATAAGTTAGTTAGCTTATTATTTATTTATAGCCTTTTACCTAAGGTAGCCTATAGTTATAGTTATAAAAGTTAGCTTATAATATATTTAAATAACTTAATTTAAATTTTAAGTTTTAAATTTAAAGAAAATATATAATTTATAAAACTTAAGTAATTTAATTTAAACTTTAAGTTTTAAACTTTAAAAAAAATATATAATTATTATAATATTTAAATAATTTAATTTAAGTTTTAAATTTTAAATTTAAGGAAAATATATATAATTTATAATATTTAAATAATTTAATTTAAACTTTAAGCTTTAAATTTTAAAAAATATATATTATTATTATAATATTTAAATAATTTAATTTAAGTTTTAAGTTATTTTAATTAAGTTATTTATATATTATATAAAAGTATATTATTTAAAAAAGAATTTATAAAATATAAAAAAATTATTATTAATTATTTATAAAATATAAATATTATATATTTTATTAAATATTAATAATAAAAAAAATATAATTTTATTATTATTACTTTAGTTTTTTATTATATGAATATATATATATATATATATATATTATTTATTATTTTTTAATTATAAAAATTTAAATTTTTTATATTAAAAAAACTATAATAAAGTTTAATAATATTATATTATAATAAATTAATAATTATATATTTATATTAATATAAAATTTTATTATTATATAACTTTAAGGGAGTTTTTTATAAATAATTAAAAATTATATTATTATATTTAATTTTACTAAAATAATAATTATATTTATAATTTTAATTATATTATATTATTATTTTAAATTATATTATTATTTTTAATTTTATTAAATTAATAATTATATAAAATAATAAAAAAATTATAATATATTAATTAATAATATTTAAAAATTATTTATTATTTTTAATTTTATTAAATTAATAAATATATTATTTAAATAATTAATATTTTTATATTTATTTTTTAATTTTTTAATTATATATTTTATTTTATAAAATAATTTAATTTAAAATAATTAAATATTATATTAAGTATTTTAAATATAAAATTATATAATTTTAATTTTATTTTAAAAATTAATTTTTAAATTTAAATAAATACTTTTAAATTATATTATTTCTTTTACTTTTATGTTTATTATTTTTATTTATATAATTATTATTATTATTATTATTATTATTATTATTATATTTCCTAAAAAAAATATATTTATAAAAAAAATATTAATAATAATAATAATAATAATAATAATAATAATAATAATAATAATAATAATAATAATAATAATAATAATAATAATAATAATAATAATAATAATAATAATAATAATAATAATAATAATAATAATAATAAT
>JBBLXW010000092.1:0-20917 GCA_037893235.1 Trichoderma afroharzianum | reverse complement strand
AGTAATTATATAATAATATTTATAATTAATTATTTTTATAATTATTATTTTATTTATAATTACTAAGTTTATTAAATTAAAAAATAATAATTTATATATTTTATATTAATATTTTATTATTTAATTTATTAAGTTATTTATAAAATTTTATTTAATAATTTAATTTAATTATTTTTAATTATAAATATAAATTAAAGTAATTTTAAATTTATAATAAAATTATTATATAAATAATAAAATTATAAAATTTTATTAATTATATAACTTTTATAATAAAAATATAAATATAATTATTTATTAATAAATAATAATATTATAATATAATAGCTTTAATTTTCTTTATATATAATTTATATTTATTTAAAAATAAAATATAAAAGCTTTAGTTTACTTTTATAATAATAAATTTAAGTTATATTATTAAATAATAGTTTTTAATAATTAAACTTAATATTATTTTAAGACTTTATTCTTTAATAAAAGTATTATATTTTTATAAATATTATATTAATATTTTATTATTATATAATCTTTAAAAATATTTATAAAAAAATAAATATTTTTATAAAAATAAATTTAACTTTTATAAAATATATTTTTAATTTTATTAATATTTAATTAAAAAAACTTAAAATATTAAATTGAAATTTAATATTTAATTATTTAATTAATAAATTAAAATTATTTAAAAATAAAGTTTTTTTATAATAATAATAATATTAATAATAAAATTACTTTTTTTTATTATTTATTAATAAAAGCTTTAGAAAATTTAAAATTAAATAAAAATAATGAAAATAAAAATAAAAAAAAATATTTTTAATTAATTAAGTATTATAATTAATTATAATTTTTTTATATAAGTTTATTAAAGAAAATAAATAAAACTTTAAATAATATATATTAATTATTTTTTTAATTATAATTATTATTTTATTATTTTTTTTATAAAAAGTTTTTAATTAAATTATATAAATACTTAAGTATTTTTTTATTATTTATTAATTTATTTATTTTTAATTATTAATAAAGATTTTATAAATTAATTTTTTTATATATAAGTAAATATATAATTTTAGTAATATTATTATTAATATTTTTAAATATTAACTTTTTAATTTTTTTTTATTATTAATTTTTAAATTTTAAATATATATTTTTTACTTAAATTTTTTTATTAAATAAATATTAATAATTAAATTTTATTAAGTTTTATAATATTATAAAGATTAAGGTTATTTAATTATTAATATTTAATAATTTTTAATATATAAAGGTTTTATTAATTAAAGAAAATAAAAAATTATTTTATAATAATAATAATAAATAATAAAAAAGTAATAATAATAATTTTACTTTTACTTTAAGTAATTTTAAAAATAATTAAATTAATAATATTATAAATAAAAAATAAAATATTTTTAAAGTAAAATAAATATTAATAATATTATTAATTATAGTTAAAGTAAGTAAAATATTAATAATTTTTTTATAATAATAATTATAATTACTTTTATAAAAAGTTATTAATTTTTTTTTAAAAAAATAAACTTTTTATATTAGTTTTTTTTTATAATAATTTTATTAATTAATTTATTCCTTAAGGATAAAGTTAATTTATTACTTAATAATAATAATAATAATAGTAAATATAAAAAATAATTATTTTTTACTAAATTAATTAAATAAATTTTATAAAAATTCTTTAAAGTTATTTTAATTAAAATTAAAAAAAAAATTAATATTAATAGTTTTTATATAATTATAGTTAATATTAATATATTTATTACTTACTTAAGTAAAAAAAGTTAAAATAATAATTTTTTTAATTTAGTAATTTTACCTAAGGTTATTAATAAAAAATATTTTTTAAATAATTAATTTTAATAAAAAGCCTTAAGTTATTACTTTTTAATAAATAAGAATTTTTTTAAATTAAGTAATATTTACTATAAATTTTTAAAAAAATATATTATTATATATAATTATTTAATAAAGTTTATAAATAATTAAGTAATTAATTAATTAATAAATTACCTAAAGGTAATTAAATAATAGTTTTTTTTAAATTAAGTAATTTTTTTTAAATAATATTAAAAAATAATAAAATATTATAATTATTATTAATTATTATATTTATTAATAAAAATTAAAAGTAAAAAAAAGTAAAAACTTATATTTTATTAATAAATAATAATTATTATTATTTATTAATTTAGCTAAGGATAATAACTTATTAAGGAATAAATTATTAAGGCTTAGTAACTTTTATTAAGTTAATTAATTATAAAAAAACTTTTATATTACTTTATTAACTTTTTTAATAATTTTCTTAATACCTTTACTTAACTTAAGGTTTTTAATACCCTTTAGTTAGTTTAATTTATATTTTACTTTACTTAGCTTTAGTTTTTTCTTTTTTAAAGCTTTTAATTATAAGTTTATAATTTAATTAATTATAGATTTAATTATTTATTTAGTTATTTTACTATATATTTATTATAATTAAGTTATAGTTTATAATTATCTTTTTTAATTAAGAAAAAGTAAATATATTATTTTATTATATAGTTTTTTAATTTTAAAAATATTATATATATAATTTATTTTTAAGTAAAATTATTATTACCTTTTAGAATTTAATAAAAAAATTAAGTTTATTTAGCTTAATTAAGTTATTAAATTATAAATTATAAACTTAAAGCTTATATTATATTTAAATTTTATTATTTAAATTATTTTATATATATATTTTAAATTTAATTTTAAACCTTAATTAATAGTTATATTTTATAATTTAAATTTTTAAAGTTTAACTTAATTAACTATAGTTAATTAAGTTAAACTATAAATTAATTTTAAATTTTAAACTAAAGGCTAAAGTATAGTTTTTTTTTAACTTAGCTATTTTAGTTTTATTGACCCTTTTAATAATAAATATAACCTTTATAAATAAATTTAGTATCACTTTACTAAAATAAAATTTTTATATATTTTTTTTATTTTAATATAAGTATTTTATAATTATTATAAATATTAATAAATTTTAAGGTTATTAAATATATAAGTTATATTTATTTAAATAGGAATTTTTATTTATTTAAATAAAAAAGCTCTTAATATTTATAAATAAAATTTTTATATTATTTTTATACTTTTTAATAAAAAATTAAAAAAAATTATTTTTAAATATTAAATTAACTTTATTTAATTTATAAAGTTAATAATATAAAATATTTATTTATAATATCAATTAATTATTATATTACTTATATAAATATTATAAAAATAATATTTTTATTAATATAATTATTATTTTATATTTAATATATTAATAAAATAATTTTATTTTATTATTAATTTATATTTATAAAATAAAAATACTTAATTATTATTATATTAAAAATAATAATAAAAATATTTATTTATTAATTAAATTTTACTTTTATAATAAATTTATATTTAATTCTTTTTAAAATATAATAAATTATATAATAAGTATTATATAATTAATTATTAAAAATAATAATTAATTAAGATTAATAATAAATTAAAATATTAATTACATTTTTAGATAATTTATACTTAGAAATATATAATTAAGTTTTATATAAAATATTATATAAAATTAATATATAATAAAAATAAAGTTTTTTATAATAAATTTTTTTTATATTTAATTATTTATATTAAGTTTTTTATATAATTTTATAATTTACTTTATATTTATTAATTATAAATTTTATAAAAGTAAAATTAAGTTTTTTTATTATTATATTTTTATTTATAATAATATTTTTAATAATTTAAAAAATTAATTTATTTAGTTAAGCTTAGTTTAATTAAAAATTTATAAATATTAAAAGAATTTAGTATTTTTAATTAAATGTTTAATAAATGTTAAATAAATTTAAATAAATTAAAAAATAAAAAAAATATTTTTATATAATAAATATTATTAATATAAATGTATAAAAGTATTAAAATTATATTTATAAAAATATAAAAAGTATTTAAAGTTAATTATTATAATAATAAAACTTATAAAATTAATAAAACTTATAAAATTAATAAAATTTATAAAATTAATAAAATGAATTTAATATAATAATTAATTAATTAAAAGCAATATAATAAATTAAAAATATTATAAAATTATAAATTTATTATTATAATATTTTAAAAAATTATATAATTAATATTTAAATTATAAGTAAATAAATAAATATTATATAAATTTATATTAATAAAAAAATTAAATTAAAGAAAAAATAATAATATATATAAATTAATTTTATAAAAAAATAAAAAAATAAAATTATAAATTATAAAATAATTAAAAAATAATTTAATAAAAAATTAAAAATAAAATATAATATAAATTTAAAAATAAATTAAAAAATATTATTATTATTAATAAAATTTATATATAAATAAATCAATATAAAAAAATAAATAATATATATTTTATATTTTTTTTACTTTATAATATTAAAAAATAATTATTATAATTTTAAATTAATTTAAATATATTATTTTAAAAAAATAAAAAAAAATCCTAAATAAAATACTTATATTATATTATATATCTATTAATTATAATATTTTTTTATAAATTATTTTTTTTAATTTTTAATTTTCAATTTTTTTTAATTTTTTTAATTTTTAAATATTAAATTCTTTAAACTTTATTTATAAATTCTAAAATTTTTAAAGTTTTATTTATAAATTATAAAAAGATTTCTAAAGCTTTATTTATAAATTATAAAAAGATTTTAAAACTAAAGTTTTATTTATAAATTATAAAATTTCTAAAATTTTATTCATAAATTATAAAAAAATTTTAAAGTTAAAACTTTATTTATAAATTATAAAATTTCTAAAGCTTTATTTATAAATTAAAAAGAAATTTTAAAGCTAAAGTTTTATTTATAAATTATAAAAAAATTTCTAAAGCTTTATTTATAAATTATAAAATTTAAAAACTAAAGCTTTATTTATAAATTATAAAATTTAAAAACTAAAGCTTTACTTTATAAATTATAAAAAAAAACCTTATTTAGTTTTATTTTATAAATTATAAAACTTTAAAACTAAAGCTTTATTTTATAAATTAATAAAATTTTAAAGTTTTATTTATAAATTAATAAAATAAAGCTTTATTATTTATAAATTATAAAAAAATTCCTAAAGTTTTATTATTTATAAATTATAAAAAAATTCCTAAAGTTTTATTATTTATAAATTATAAAATAAAACTTTATTATTTATAAATTATAAAAGAATTCTTAAAAGTTTATTATTTATAAATTATAAAATAAAGTTTTATTATTTATAAATTATAAAAAAATTCCTAAAGTTTTATTTATAAATAAAAAATAATAATTTTAATAATAAAAATAAAACTTTATTTTATTAAAAAACTATTAATTATTTTTTATATTTATAATTAATAATTTATTTTTAAATTATACTATATTATAAATTATCTTTAATATAAAATATAATTAATTTTAATTATTAATATATTTAAATTTTATTTTTATTATTAAAATAATAAAAATATTATAAACTTTAATAAAAAAAATAATTATTTATAAATAATTATTATTATTATTATTAATTATTATTAAATATTATTAATTATTACTTTTAAATTTAAAAAAAAAAATTTAAAAATATAAATTTTAAAAAAAATAAAAATTAACTTTTATAATAATATTATTATTAATTCCTTAAATTAAATTTAAAATTTATTTATTTTTATTAATTTATTAATTATAAACTTTATATATATTTAATTTATTTAATTTATTATTTTTATAAAGTAATTATTTAAAATATTACTTTTATAATATTATTATTATAAAAAAAAATTTTAAAAAAAATATTAAAAAAAATATTAAAAAAATACTTAATTTACTTAGTTTATTACCTTTATAAAATAATTATAAAAAAAACTTAAAAAAAATATTAAAAAAAGTATTTAATTTACTTAGTTTATTATTTTTATAAAATAATTATAAAAAAAAACTTAAAAGAAATATTAAAAAATATTCAATTTATTTAATTTATTATTTTTATAAAGTAATTATAAAAAAAATTTAAAAAAAGTTTTTTTAAAAAAAATAAAAATATTAAAAAAAAATATTAAAAAATATAAATTTTTTAATAAAAAAATATTAAAAAATATAAATTTTTTAATAAAAAAATATTAAAAAAAAAACTTTTAAATAATAAAAATTAATTATTAACTTTATATATATTTAGTTTATTTAATTTATTACTTTTATAAAATAACTAAGTTAAAATATTATATTTATAATATTACTATTATAAAAGAAAAAAAACTTAAGAAAAAAAATATTAAAGGAAAAAGAAAGTATTAAAAAAAAATACTAAAGGAAAAGGAAAATATTAAAGAAAAAAAAAAGTACTAAAGGAAAAAAACTCTTGAGTAATAAAAATTAATTAGTAATTTTATATATACTTAGTTTATTTAATTTATTACTTTTATAAAATAATTAAATTAAAATATTATATTTATAATATTATTATTATAAAAACAATTAAAAAAAAAATATTAAAAAAATATTAAAAAAAATATTAAAATTATTTTTTTTTAAATAATGAAAATTAATTATTAATTTTATATATACTTAGTTTATAAAATAATTTAAAATATTACTTTTATAATATTATTATTATAAAAAAAATTGAAAAAAAAATTTATTTAAAAAAAAATATTAAAAAATATAAATTTTTAAAAAGTAAAAGTTAATTAAAATAATAATATTATTATTAATTTAAAAAAAAATATTAAAAAAATATTATTATTAACTTTAAATTAAATAAAAATTATATATTAAAAATAAATAAATTTTTATTTTAAATTTTTAATACTAAAGAAAAAAAATATTAAAAAAAAATTATTAAAATTTTTTTTTAAAAAAATATAAAATTATAATTAATAATAAGATTATATTAATTTAAAGATTAAAAAAAAGGAAAATATTAAATAAAAATTATTTATTAAAAATAAATAAATTTATTATTTTAAACTTTTAAAAATAATACTAAAGGAAAAAATTATTAAAAAAAATTATTAAAAAAAAATTACTAAAGGAAAAAAAATTATTAAAAGAAAAAAAATTATAAAAAAAAAATTACTAAAAGAAAAAAAAAATTTTTAAAAAAAATTAAATTTTTAAAAAAATATAAAACTATAATAAATAATAAAATTAATTAATTTAAATATTAGAAAAAAATATTAAAAAAAAATTTATTAAAAAAATATATAAATTAAAAATTAAAAATTATTTATAATAAAATAATAAAAATTATATTATATTATATTATATTATATTAAAATATATTAAAGTATATTATATTATATTATATTATATTATAATACTTATATAAAAATTATATTTATTATTAAAAAAGTTAATAAAATTATAATAATTAAGTTAAAAAAATTATACTTTAGTTTTTAATTTAAAATCTAAAATTAATTTATAACTTAACTTAATTAATTATAATTAATTAAGTTAAACTTTAAAAATTTAAATTATAAAGTATAATTATTATATTAAGGTTTAAAACTAAATTTAAAATATATATATATAAAATAACTTAAATAATAAAGTTTAAATATAATATAATTATTATACTTTAAGTTTATAATTTATAGTTTAATAACTTAATTAAGCTAAAAAATATTTTTTTATTAAGTTATAAAAAATAATAATAATTTTACTTAAAAATAAATTATATATATAATATAAAAAATTATATAATAAAATAATATATTTATTTTTTCTTAATTAAAAAAAATAATTATAATAGTTATAACTTAATTATAATATATAATAAAAAAACTAAATAAATAACTAAATTTATAATTAATAAAATTATAAATTTATAATTAAAAACTTTAAAAAAGGAAATACTAAAGTTAAATAAAATAAAATATAAGCTAAATTAATTAAAAAATATTAAAAACCTTAAGCTAAGTAAAAGTATTAAGAAAATTATTAAAAAAGTTAATAAAGTAATTTATTAAAGGTTATTATATATAAAGGTTTTTTTATAATTAATTTCTTTTAGGTAGTTTATTTTTTATACTTAAGAGAAATAATACTTATATAATTATTATAAAGTTTTATAAAATTAAATTTATAAAGTTTTATATATTTATTAAGTATTATAATTAAGTTAAAAAAGTTATACTTTAGCCTTTGAATTATTAAAGCTTATATTATAAATTAAATTATTAATTTTATTAATTATAAATTAAATATAAAAGCTATAGTATAATATTTTTAAAGTTATATATAAGTAATATATAATTTTAAAGTAAAATTAATATAATAATTAATTTATAGAAAATATTAAAATTAATTAAATATATTATAAAATTATAAAATTATTAATATAATTTTTTAAAAAGAAATATAATTAATATTTAAATTATAAATAAATAAATTAATATTATATAATTTTAAATTTAAAAGAAAATTAAATAAAAAAAATAATAATATATATAAATTAATTATATAAAAGAAATAAATATAAAAAATAAAATTTAATATATATTTAAACTTAATATAAAAAAATATTTATTAAAAATAAAAATTATATAAATAAAGCTTATATATAAATAAATTAATATAAAAAAATATATATAAAAAATATATATATAATATATAATTTTAAATATTTTATTATAGTTTTTTAAAAAATAAAAAAATAAAATTTTAAATTTTTAAATATATATATACTTTTATTAATTAAAATATTTTTATATTAATTATTTTTTTTTAGTTTTTTTTATTTTTATTTTTTTTAATTTTTTAACTTTTTAATCTTTAAGTATTTAAGTTTTATTTATAAATTATAAAATAAAATAAAAAGAAAATATTATTATTTATAAATTATAAAAAGATTTTTATAATTTTATTTAATTTTATTTATAAATTATAAAAGATTTTTAAAGTTTTAATTATAAATTATAAAATAAAATAAAATAAAACTTTATTTATAAATTATAAAAGATTTTTAAAACTTTAATTATAAATTATAAAACAAAGTAAAAGAAAAGTTTTATTTATAAATTATAAAATTTTTAAAGTTTTATTTATAAATAATAAAAAGTTTTTTTAAAACTTTATTTATAAATTATAAAAAATTTCTAAAGTTTTATTTATAAATCATAAAAGATTTTAAAGCTTTATTTATAAATTATAAAATAAAATAAAAAAAACTTTATTATTTATAAATTATAAATTAAAATAAAAAAAAACTTTATTTATAAATTATAAAAAAAATTTTATAATTTTATTTAGTTTTATTTATAAATTATAAATTTTTTAAAACTTTAATTATAAATTATAAAAGATTTTTAAAGTTTTATTTATAAATTATAAAATAAAATAAAAAAGTTTTTTATTTATAAATTATAAAAGATTTTTAAAACTTTAATTATAAATTATAAAAAGATTTTTATAATTTTATTTAATTTTATTTATAAATTATAAATAATAATCTTAATAATAAAAATAAAATTTTATTTTATTAAAAAATTATTAATTATTTTTTATATTTATATTTAATAATTTACTTTTAAATTATATTCTATTATAAATATTCTTTAATATAAAATATAATTAATTTTAATTATTAATATATTTAAATTTTATTTTTATTATTAAAATAATAAAAGTATTATAAGCTTTTATAAAGAAAAATAATTATTATTATAATTACTAATTATTACTAAGGTTATAAAATTAATTAATAGTTTTTAGTTTTTTAAATTACTAAATTAATTAATTTAGTTTTACTTAAGTTATTAACTAAATTAATAAATACTTAAACTTAAATTAATTATTAATTTAATTATTAATTAACTTGAAATTAACTAAAAAATTAAGAAAATAATAAAAAAAGCTTATAAATAATATAAATTATTACTTTTTTTATTAGTAAATTATATATTAAGTTTAATTAAATTATTTATTATTTAAATTAAATTAATTTATATTATTTTTAAGTTAATTTTAAGTTAATTAATTTAGTTAATTGATTTAAGTTAATAATTAGTAAAAATTAATTAAAAACTAAGTTCTTAAGTTTAGTTTTAGTTAAGTTATTAACTAAACTATTAGTTATTAATTTATAACTTAAGTTATTATTATTATTATTATTATTATTAATTATTTTTATTATTATTAATTATTATTAATATTATTAATTATTTTTATTATTATTAATTATTATTAATATTATTAATTATAATTATTAATTTAGCTTTAGTATAAAAAATTAAGGAAATATTTATAAAAATATAAACTTTTAAAAAATAAAAGTTAATTATTATTAATTTATTAATTATAAACTTTATATATATTTAGTTTATTTAATCTATTATATTTATAAAAAAGTTAATTTAAAATATTACTTTTATAATATTATTATTTTAAAGGAAAAAAAATTTATAAAAGAAAAAAAATTTATTACTTTTATAAAATAATTAATTTAAAATATTATTTTTATAATATTATTATTTTAAAAAAAAAAGAATTTATAAAAAAAATTTTGTTACTTTTATAAAGTAATTAATTTAAAATATTATATTTATAATATTATTATTATAAAAAAAAATTAAAAAAAAAACTTTTAAAAAAATAAAAATACTAAAGAAAATATTTAATTTATTTAATTTATTACTTTTATAAAGTAATTAAAAATATTACTTTTATAATATTATTATTATAAAAGGCAATTAATAAAGGGGCATAGGGTTTTTACTAAGGGGGCATAACTCTAGGGGGGCATAATAATTTTATTATATAAAAATAAAGAAAATAATTTTATTTAAATTTTTATATTTAAAATTTAATTATAAAGGTATTTATAATTACAACCCTGATTTTTATAACCATTTTTTTCAATTTTATATAAAATAATAAAAAAAAACTAAAATTTTGCTTATGTAATAACCTTAGTATTTTTTCCTTTTTTCTATTTTATTTAATTTAAAAATAACTATATAAGCTAGAATTTTTAAAAAAAGTATAAATAAATAGCTTAAAAAATAAACTTTATAAATATATTAATTTTATTATGTAGTAATAAAAGCTAGCTTAGTTATTTTATTATGCCCCCCTAAGGTTATGCCCCCTTAGTAAAAACCTCATGCCCCCTTATTAATTACCTTATAAAAAAAAATTTAAAAAGAAAATATTAAAAAAAAACTCTTAAATAATAAAAATTAATTTTTATTAATTTATTAATTATTAACTTTATATATACTTAATTTACTTAATTTATTACTTTTATAAAGTAATTAATATAAAATATTATATTTATAATATTATTATTATAAAAAAAAGTTTAAAAAAAATATTAAAAAATTTAAATTTTTAAAAAGTAAAAGTTAATTAAAATAATAATATTATTATAAATTTTTTAAAAAAAAAATACTAAAGGAAAAAAAAATATTATTATTAATTTTAAATTAAATAAAAGTTATATATTAAAAATAAATAAACTTTTTATTTTAAATTTAATATTAAAAAAAAATATTAAAAGAAATTACTAAAAGAAAATAAAGTTTTAGAAAAATATAAAATTAAAAAAAAAAGAAAATATTAAAAAAGAAATATTAAAAAAATTACTAAAGAAAAAAAAAGTAAATTTATTATAAATTAAAGTTATTTATAATATAAAATAAAATAATAAAAATATTTTTATAAAAGTATAAATTAAAGTTATAAAATATATTATAATAATAACTTTATATTACTAACTTAATTATATAAAATTCTATGTAAAATAAATATATAGGATCTTATATATTTATTAAAGACTAATAATAATCTTTAATATTATTTTAGTAATATACTTTACTTAGTTATAAAAGTATAACTTAGCCTTTATAAATTTATTTAAAAAAAAGAAAAAAAAATTAACTTAAATTTAAATAATCATAATAATAATATAGTAATAATAATAGTAAATTCTAAGGAATAATATATAATAATAATAGTAGTAGTAATAATAATAAATTCTAAGGAATAATATATAATAATAATAGTAATTATATAAATAATAAATAGTTTTTAAATATTATTAATTAATATATTATAGTTTTTTTATTATTTTATATAATTATTAATTTAATAAAGTTAAAAATAATAATATAATTTAAAATAATAATATAATATAATTAAAATTATAAATATAATTATTATTTTAATAAAATTAAATATATTTATATTTAAATTTTTTTAAATTAATATTTTTTTAAATTAAAATAAATAAAAATAATAAAAAATTTAAACTTAAAGTAAAAATAAAAAACTTAAATTTTTATAATTGAAAAATAATAAATAATATATATATATATAAATATAATAAAATAACTAAAATAATAATAATAAAATTATATTTTCTTTTATTATTAATACTTTATAAAATATATAATATTTATATTTTATAAATAATTAATAATATTTTTTTATATTTTATAAATTTTTTTTAAATAATATATTTTTATATAATATATAAATAATTTAATTAAAGTAACTTAAAACTTAAATTAAGTTATTTAAGTATTATAATAATTATATATTTTTTTTAAAATTTAAAATTTAAAGTTTAAATTAAGTTATTTAAGTATTATAAATTGTATATATTTTCCTTAAGTTTAAAACTTAAAACTTAAATTAAATTATTTAAATATTATAATAATTATATATTTTTTTTAAAGTTTAAAGCTTAAAGCTTAAATTAAGTTATTTAAACTTTATAAATTATATATTTTTCTTAAACTTAAAGTTTATAATTTAAATTAAGTTATTTAAATTTTATAAATTATATATTTTCCTTAAGTTTAAAGCTTAAAGCTTAAATTAAATTATTTGAATATTATAATAATTATATATTTTTTTTAAAATAATTTTAAAATAATTTTTATTTATAATTAAAATTATAAAAAATTTAAAATTTTTTTTAATATATTAAAAAATAATTAAATTAATAATAATTTTATAATTTTAAAAGTTTAATATATAAAAAATTATAAAAACTTTTTTAATTATTATTATTTTATTTATTAATAAAAAAATATTAATAAAAAAAGTTTATAAAAATATTAATAAAAAAGTTAAATTATTTATTTATTATTTTAATTATATAATAAACTTAAACTTTTTCTTAAATTTTAAATATAATTAATTTATAATATAATTATAATTTAATTAAATATTTTTTATTTTTTTTATTTTTTTTATAATTTTAAAAAAGATTTTAATATAACTTTAACCTTAATTAATTACTTAATTTTATTAAAACTTAATTTTAAAACCCTTTATTAATTAAGTAATTAATTACTTAGGAAATTAATAAAAAATATTCTTAAGTTAAAATATATAATTATTAATATTTAGTTTTATTAATATAAATTAAAAATAAAACCTAAAACTTTTTAATTATAATATTATTTATAAAACTATATAATTATATATTGTTTTTAATTATAAAACTTAATTTAAATTATATAAATAATATAATAATATATAATTATATATTTTTTTAAGTATAAAACTTAATTTAAGTTATTTAAGTATTATAATAATATATACTTTATTATTATATATTTTCCTTAAGTTTAAAAGTTTTAAAAAATTTAAAAGTTTTAAAAATTTTAAAAACTTTAAAAAAATATATTTTATATAAATTAAATAATTAACCTTAAGAGTATTTTATTTAAATAATAAATAAATCTTTATAATAAGTAAAGTAAATTTATTTAATTAATAAAAATAAAAATATTTTTATATATAAAAGTACTTTATAATATATTATAATATAAAAGTTTAATTTTTTATTAATAAATAATAAAATAATAATAAAAAATACTTTAATTACTTAATATAATTAAGTTAAATTTATTAACTCAATTACTTAAAAAGTTTATAAAGACTAAATTAATAAAAAAAAAATATTTTATAAAAGTATAATATTAATATTTTCATTATTTTACTAAATATTTTATATATAGTAATAAATATATATATATTTAATTTTATAATTAAAAGTTATTACTTTTATAATTATTAAATTATATATAATATTTAATCTTAAGCTTTTATTAAAAAGGAAAAAAATAATAAAAGTTATAAAAAATAAAATAAAAAGTATATAAGTTAAAGTTATTTATAAATTATAAATTAAAGTTATTTATAAATTATAATATATTATAATATAATATATTATATTATAGTATATTATATTATTTATATAATTTATATAAGACTTATATAAATTAAATATATAAGATTTTATATATATATAAGTTATTAATTTTTTATTAATAAAAATAAATAATAAAGGAATTTTATTTATTTAATAGTAAATTAAATAAAATAAATATAAAAAAATAAAAAATATAAATTTATAATTTTATTTTTTAGCTTTTTAAAAATATATAATTTACTTATATAATATTTTTATTAAGTTAGCTATTAGTAAATTTATTACCTTTATTAATAAATTATTATTATTAATAATAAATATTTTTATTTTATTTTCTTTAGTTTATAAAAGTAAAAAATAATAAATAATAAATAATAATAAAAATTTATTTTATTTTCTTTAAAATATTAATAAAATAAATTATTATTAATTAATAACTTTATATAAAATATATTAAAAAATTATATATATATTTTTTTTAATTTACTATAATTAAATTATATAAATAATAATTTTAATAATAAAAAAAAATATTATTTTTAATAATAAGTTTTATTTATTAATTTTATTTATTTATTTTATTTAATTAATTTAATTATATAAATTTAATAAATTAAATATAATATATTATTTTATTAATTAAATATATTTATAAACTTAGTAATTTATTAAGTAAAAAAATATTAAAAACTAAAAAAAATAAAAAAAATTTTACTTTTTATAATAAAAAAAAATTCCTTTAGGTATTTATTATTTATTTCTTTATTATTTATTTATTTATTTATAATTAATTTTTATAAATAATATAACTTAATAAAATTTAATATATTATATATTTAATATTTTTATTAATTTAAAAAAAACTTTATTATATTATTATAATAATATAAATAATAAAGAATTTAAAAAAGTATATATTTTTTTATTATAATTCTATTTTTTTCTAAATATAATTATAAAGGTTATTTTATTTATTAATTTTAATATAGCTTTTTTTAAACTTTTTTAAATAAAAAACTTTAAAAAAATTAAAGTTTATATTTTTTATTTTTTAAAGCCTTTTATTAAATTATAAAATTAACTTTATATAATTATTTTAATTATATTATTATATATTTATAAAATATATAATAAATTAAAAAAATTAATTACTTTATTTTTTAATAAATTTAAAAACTTTAATTTAGTAATTTTTTTTATTTTTATTTTATTTAATTATATTTTATTTATTTATTACTTATTTATTTATTAATTTATTTTAATTAAGTTATTTATTATTAAGGTTTTATAAAAGTTATAAAATTTAACTTAATTAAATTAAAAAAGTATTTCCTTAAAAGAATTATTAATTTTAATTTAATTAATTATAAATTATTTTTATTCAATTTATTTTTAAATTTTTAATTTAAAAATATTTACTTTATTAAAAATAATTTATTATATTTTTTTTAATATTAATAAAACTATTTTAAATTTATTTAAAATAAATTATAATAAGTAAATTATTTATTTATTATTTATTATTAATATTTATTTTATTAACTTTTATTAAATTAAAAACTAAAATAATTAAATATAATATAATTAATATTAATTTAATTAATTTAAATTTATTTTTTAATAAATTAATTAATAATTTTAATTATATTAAAAATAATAATTTTAAAAATAATAATATATTAAATTTTAATAAAGAATTTTTTCTAAGAATTAATATTAATAATAAAAAAATATTTTTTTATTTATTAAAATCTTTAATTATTAAAAATATAAATTATTTATTTATTATTATAATATTATTTTATTATTTTATTATATTATTTTATTATTTTATTTTATTATTTTATTTTATTATTTTATTATATTATTTTATTATATTATTATATTATTTATTAATTTATTTTTTATTTTATTAAAATAATCTTTTAGTTTATTAAAAAGTTAATAAAAATAAATACTTTATTTTATTTATTTTAGTAAAATATTATTTAATTATTTTTATTATTTTTATTATTATAGAAAGTATATTTTCTATTAGTAATAATATTATAATAAAAGTTAAAAATAAATTAAATTTTAACTTAGTTATTAAAATAATATTATTAAAAAGCTAAATAAAAAATTTTAAAAAAGTTAAAAATAAATATATTAAAGAAAATAATTTAAATTTACTTATATAATTATTTTATTTATATAGTTTTTTTATTTATTAAATAAATATTCTTTTATTATAAAAAAAATATTTTTTATAATATAATTATAAAAATATAATTATAATAAAGTAAAAAAAATATAAAGTTTTTTTTTAATTTAAAATAATATTAAAAATCTTATTATTAAAATTTTAGTTTTATTATAATTATTATAATAAAAATAATTATAGTATTATAAAATATATATAATATATATTATTATTATATTTAATAAATTATTATAATTTATAATTATAATTAATTATTTTAATAATAAAATTTATTTTATATAAAATTATTTTTTCAATTTAAAATAATATTAGAAATTTTATTATTTAAATTATAATTTTATTTTAGTTTTTATAATAAAAATAATTATAACTTTATAAAATATATATTATAAAGGTTATATTTATTATTAAAAAAATTAATAAAGTTATAATAATTAAGTTAAAGGAAAATTATACTTTAGCCTTTAGTTTAAACTCTAAAATTAATTTATAGTTTAACTTAATTAATTATAATTAATTAAGTTAAATTTTAAAATTTTAAATTATAAAATATAATTAATTAAGGTTTAAGATTAAATTTAAAGTATATAAAATAGCCTAAAGAATAAAATTTAAATATAATATAAGCTTTAAGTTTATAAATTATAGTTTAATAACTTAATTAAATTAAATAAGCTTAATTTTTTTATTAAGTAATAAAATATAATAATAATTTTTAAAAATAAATTATATATATAATATAAAAAACTACCTAAAGAAATAATATATTATAAAAGTAATAAATCTTTTTAATAATTATAAAATAAATTAATAGCTAATATATATTTATTTACTATAAATAATTATAATAACTAAAAGTAATAAAAAAATAATTATAATTATAATTAAAATAATAATTATTATTATAAAAACTTATAATAAAGTTATTATTAATATTATAAAGAAAGTTTATTAAAGCCTAAAGAATAAAAAAAAATAAAAAAAAAGTAACTTAAATTAACTATAAAAAAAACATAAATTAACTAAATTATTAGTTAATAATTACTAAATAAAGGTTTAATAATAATTTATTATTTTAATCTTAGTTAAGTAATTTATCCTTTATACCTAAGAGAAATATATATTATAATTATTATTATTTTATATATAAAGTTTATAAAGTTTATAACTTAAATTAATTATTTTAATAATAAATTTTTTATAATATAAAATTATTTTTTTAATTTATAATAATATTTAAAACTTTATTATTTAAATTATAATTTTATTATAGTTAATAAAATAAAAATAATTATAGTTTTATAAAATATATATAATAATTATTATTATTATAATTATTATTATATTATTTATATTTTATTTAAATTAATATAATTATTTATTTAAATTTAGTATATAAATAAATAAATAAATTAATAAATAATAATAAATAATAAATAATTATTAATTAATTATATAACCTTAACTAATAGTATTTTTATTTATTTATTTAGTAAAATTAATAAAGTTTTTTTATTTTATTAATTAATATTATTATATAAATTTCTTTAAAGTTAATTATTTTTTTATTATAATTAAATAAATATTTAATAATAAATAATTAATTATTTATAATTATAAAATCTCTCTGAAGTATAAAAAATAAACTACCTAAAAGAAACTAATTATAAAAGAACCTTTATATATAATAATAGTTTTTAATAAATTACTTTATTAGTTTTTTTAATAATTTTTTTAATACTTTTACTTAGCTTAAGGTTTTTAATACCCTTTAGCTAGTTTAACTTATACTTTACTTTACTTAGCTTTAGTTTTTTTTTAAAAAAATTTTTAATTATAAATTTATAATTTTATTAATTATAAATTTAATTATTTATTTAGCTATTTTACTATTATAATTAAGTTATAGTTATTATAGTTATTTTTTTTAATTAATAAAGTAAATTTACTAATAGTTTTATTTAATTATAATAAAAAAAAAATAAGTATATTATTTTATTATATAGTTTTTTATATTATATATATAATTTATTTGTAAGGATTATTATTACCTTTTATAATTTAATAAAAAAATATTTATTTAACTTAGTTAAATTATTAAATTATAAATTATAAACTTAAAGTATAATTATATTATACTTAAACTTTATTATTTAAACTATTTTATATATATATTTTAAATTTAGTTTTAAACTTTAATTAATTATATTTTATAATTTAAATTTTTAAAATCTAACTTAATTAATTATAATTAATTAAGTTAGGCTATAGATTAATTTTAGATTTTAAACTAAAAGTTAAAGTATAGTTTTTTTTAACTTAGCTATTATAGTTTTATTAACTTTTTTAATAATAAATATAACTTTTATAATAATACTTTTTTATTATAATAATATTTTTTTATTATAATAGATTTTAATTATAAATATAAAGAAATTAATAATTTTAAATAAGAAATTTATAAAGTTATTAATTTAAATTTTAAATTATTTTTTATTTATAATAACTTTAATTTTAATTTCTTTTATATTTAAATTCCTTTATTATAAATAATAAAGCTAATATAATTAATAAATTTATTTATAATAAATTTAAATTTAAATTAAAATTTTTTTTAAAAATTTATATTTTTTAAAATAATTTATTTATAAAGGAATTATTATTTATTAAAATAAGTAAAAAAAAAAAAAAATATTATATAAAATTAATTATTATTTTATTATTTATTTTATTATTTATTTTATTATTTATTTTATTATTTATTTTATTATTTATTTTATTATTTATTTTATTATTTATTTTATTAATTAATTACTAATTATAAATTTAAAATTATTTCTTAACTAAAAAGTTTTAAATTATTAAATTTAATATATTGTTATTAATTAAAATACTTTTGTATAATTTATAATAAAGAATTCTAAAAAATTAAAAAAAAAATTATTATTTTATTTTTTAATTAATTTTATAAAACTTTTAGTTTTATTATAATTATAATATTTTTATTATAATATAAATATAATAATTTAATTATAAATAATTATAATTATTTTATTATATATAAATTATAATAATAATAATGTTATAATTATAATTATTAATTAAAATATTTAATAACTTAAAACTAAATAAATTAATTAATTTTATTAATTAATAATTTACTTAATAATTTTTTATAATTAATTATTAAAATTTAATTATTAATAATTTATTTTTAAAAATTAATATTATATTTTTAATATATAATTCTTTATTTAATTTAAATATATAAAATAAAAAATTAAAAATTATTAATACTAAATTTAATAAAAATAAAACTTTATATAAAATATTAATTTTTCTAATTAAAAGTAATATTTTTTTAATATTATATTTTTAAATTTATTTAATAATCTTTTATTTTTTTATAATTTATAAATTATTTATTTTATTATTTTATTATTTATTTTATTTTATTATTTATTTTATTTTATTATTTTTTTTATTATTTATATTATTATTATTTTATTATTAAATAATTAATTGTATTTTTATTAATAATTATATTATAATTAATTAAATTAATATTTATAAAATATTAAAAAATAATTATAATAAAGTTTTATTAAATTTGAATTTATATATTAAAGTTAATTTAAAGTTTAATAATATTTTTTCTATAATTTTTAATATTTAGATTTTAAATAATTAAAACTTTTATTTAAAAATAATTTTTATTTTTAGTAATAAAGAATTTAAATTAAAATATAAATTTATAAATATTTATTTTATTTTTACTATTTTATTATTATTATTTAATTATTATTATTTTATTATTATTATTTTAATATTATTAAAAGTTAATATTATATATTTTTAATATTATATAAAATAATATTTATAATAATAATATATTTATAAAGTTTTTTAAAAAAGTTTATAAAAAAGTTAATAATATAAACTTTATAAATAATATTAAATATATAATATATATTATTAATTTAATAACCTAAAATATTTTTAAAAAATTTATATATTTTTTATTTTTTTTAAATTTATTTTTATTTAATTATATAAATAATAATTTATATAATTATAATAAAGAAAAAATAATAATAAATTTTTTAATAATAAGTTTTTTATTTATATTTATAATTATATTATTTATTGATTTATTTTATAAATTTAATTTATTAATTATAATAAATTATTTTATTAATTAAATATACCTAAGAGTTTAGTAATTTAATAAGTAAAAGAATATTAAAAACTAAAAAAAATAAAAAAATTCTTATTTTTTATAATAAAAAAAATTGCTTTAAGTAATTATTTATTTATTATTTATTATTTATTATTTATTATTTATTATTTATTATTTATTATTTATTATTTATTATTTATTATTTATTATTTATTATTTATTATTTATTATTTATTATTTATTATTTATTATTTATTATTTATTATTTATTA
>JBBLXW010000091.1:0-20993 GCA_037893235.1 Trichoderma afroharzianum | reverse complement strand
TATTTAAGTAAATTACTTTAATTTTTATATATAATTAATTAGTAGTTATTTATTATTTATTATTAATATTAGTTTTTGTTAACTTATTAAAAAACTAATTTAGTTTTACTTAGCTAATTAAGTAATTTAATTAGTTTTCTTTAGACCTCTAATGAAATTAATTTACTTAGTAATTAATTTAATTTGATAAATTGTTATTAATTTGCAACCCTGAATATAGTTATAAAGTTAAAAAACTAAAATATATTTAAGTTAATTATAGTAGTAGTAATTTATATAAATAAAAAGGAATTATTTAGTAACTTTTAATTATAATAAACTATACCCTTAGGTTTATTTAAATCTTTAACTTAAGCTATAGATAATATATTATATATTATAAAAAGGAATTTATTTTTAATATATTAAGGTTATATAGTAGTAAGCTTAATAATATAAGAAATTTAAAAATTAAAATTAAAAAAATTAATAATATAATTTAAAAATATATTAATAAAAAGAAATTAATTATAATTATATTTACTAATATTTTTTTTATACTTAGCTTTAGTTTTAATTTATTATTTATAACTTAGTTTTTTAATATTAAGGAAAAGATAATAATATTTTAAAATAGTTAAACTATTAGAAAAAATAATATTAAGTTTATAGTAAAATACTTTAAAAACTTATTTATTTTATAAATAAATATATTACTAATATAAGCCCTAGTTTTATACTTAGTTAATTTAAAAATATAAATATAATATAATTAAATAAGTTATTTAAGTATTAATAATTTTAATAAGTTAAAAAATATAATTAATAAAATAAATATAACTTAAGAATATTACCTTTATAAACTTTACCTATAAGGAAAAATAAAAAAAAAAGCTTTATAATAGTTAGTTATAATAAGCTAAATATATAAAAAATATAATTTACATTAATATTTATAGCTTTTTTTATATAATTAATTATAATAAAAAGAAATATTAAATTATATTAATTAATAACTATAGTAAATTTAGTAATAGTAAAATTATTAAAATTAAAAAAAGTATTTAAAAGTTTATTAAATACTTTATATAATTCCTAAAGAATAAAAAATTATAAAAATAATAATATTAAGTAATATACTTAAATAAAGCTAAAGAATTTAATAATTATAAGTTTAATAAATAAATAGCTAAATATAATATTTAATTAAAAATATTTTTTATAAAATAATATTAGTTAAATAGTATTATAAAAAACTTTAATATTATTATTTATAATAAACTATTATTTATAATAATTAAAAAAAGTATTTTAAGGTAGTATTAGTTAAAAATCCTTAATATAGTTAATTATTTAAAAAATAAAAGTTTATATAAAGTACTTAATAAAACTCTTTTTAAATTAATTTTTAATTAATAATTAAATATTTTAAATATTAAAATAGTAAGTATAATAGTTTAGTATTTAATTTTATAAGCTTAATATAAAAAGTTAAATAATAAAAATATAAAATATACTTTACTTAGTTTTATTAAAAATATAAAATATTATTTTTTAATATTTATAAAAAAAATTATTATTTTTTTAAATATTTATTTTAAATTTAAGGTTATTATTAAAAAAATATTATATTAATTTAAAGTATTAGTATATAAATTAATAATAAACTATAAAAAAAAAAGTATTACTAAAGATTAAGCTTTACTTTATTTATAATAAAAGTATTTTTCCTAAAATTATTAATATTTAACCTTAAATAACTAAAGTTTTAAAATAAAATCCTAAGGTATTTAAAATTATAATATTTATTTAAAAATAAATACTTTTTATTTAATATATTTACTTTAGCTATTACCCTAGAGTTTTTTATTAAAAATATTAAATTATAAATATTTTAAAAAGTTAAATATAGTTTTTTTTAAAATAAATAATATAAAAAAATAATTAAAAAAATATAGGCCTTATATAATAATAAAACCTAAGATTTTATTAAGCTTAATTTATAAATATATATTTTATAAAGTAAATAAATTTATAAATTAAAAAAAAAGCTAGATAATTAAGTTATTAAATATAAAATATATTAAGTTATATAAAGCTTTAAATAAATTATTAATATTAATTATATAAAAATATTTATATTAATTATAAAGTTAATAATTTATAAAGTATTATTTATAATAGTAACTACCTTAGACTTAAAAATTAAGTAAATAAATATAAAAATAATATTTTTATATAATAAAGTTAAAAAAAAATATTTATATTAAATAATTAACTAAGTATTTTAATAAATTAAAAAAAGCTTTTTATAATTTAAAGTAAATATTATAAATTTAATATAAAACTTTTACTAACTTTTTTACTACCCTTAGGTTTTATTTTATATTTTTTAATAATAGTTTTTATATAAAGGATAATATTTTTATTATAATTTATATTAATAATTTACTTTTAATTAATAAAAATAAATTAAAGATTACTAAGCTAAAGAATATATTATATAGAAAATTCTTTATAATAAATTTAAAGTTATATTATTATTATTTAAGTATATATATTTATTATAATAAAATAGCTTATATAATTATTTTTAATTAATAAAAATATATTTAAAAGATTTTTTATTAATTTAAAATAATAAACTATAAAGTAGTATTTACCTTAATAATAGAAATAAAATTATAAAAAGTAGAAAATATATATAAATATTATTAAGGTAAATAAAAGAAGTATTAATTAATAGTAAAATTATTAATATATTTAATATTTAAAATATATTTAAATTTAGCTTATATAATATTAATTATTAGCTAATATTTAAATAACCTTAATAAAATATATAAGTAAATTATAAAGTAAATTTTAAAATATATATAAAAAATATAAAACTTATATTTTATATTTTAAAGTAATTTTTAATTATTAAGAAAATATAGTAATTTTAATTAAGTTAATAATTTAAATATATATAAATTAACCTCTAGTTATATATTTAATATAAAAAATAATAAAATTAATTAATTATTAAAATAATAAACTATTATAATTTTATTTAATTATAAAGCTAAATATATAACTTAAATAAATATAATAAAAAAGGTAATTTAACTATAAAGGTTTTTTATAAAATTATAAACTAATTTTTAGAGGGAAAATATAATAAAATCTTTACTAAATATAATAATTATTTATTATAATAACTAAAGTATAATAATATTAGTAAAAAATTTAATAAATTATAAAAGGTTAAAGTATATAAAAATATAATATTATTTTATTTATAAAAAAATAAAAAATAAAAAAGTTAAATTAAAATATATTTTTATAAATTAAATAATAGTAAATAAATTAATTAAATTACTTAAAAAAAATTACTTTAATAAGTTTTATAAAACCTTAGGACTTAGGAGAATTATTAATATTAATACTACTACTAAAAAAAATTAAATAATATTAAAATTAATTTATAAAATTATTTAAATTATTTATTAAAGATAATAGTAGTATTAAAGTTAATAGAAATTAGTTTTTAATTTATAAATTAATATTTTAAAAAGGTTATAAATATAGCAGAAACTATAACTAAGTTATTAAATAAAAGTATTAAAAATAAAAGTATTAACTTAGTAAAAGTAGTAGTACTTAGTTAATTAAGGGTTAGCCTAAGCTATAATTATAAATAAAGTAATTCTTCCTAGTAGGCTAAAGTAATAGACTAAGGCTAATTAATATATATTTTAATAATATTAAAGATAAAATATCTTTATATTTAAAAGAAAATCCTATATTAGAAAATATAAGTTTTTTATTATTTACTATTTTATTATTATATTATTATTTTATTATTTACTATTTTATTATTATATTATTATTTCTTATTTACTATTTTATTATTATATTATTACCTTACTATTTACTAATTATTTATTATATTATTATTTTATTAATTACTATTTTATTATTATATTATTACCTTATTATTTATTAATTATTTATTATATTATTATATTATTATTTTATTATTTTACTATTTTATTATTACTTTATTATTTACTAATTATTTATTTTAATAAAATAAACCTTTAGAGTAATAGAAAGCTAATACTAGGGTTATATAATTAATTAGTAGTTATTTATTATTTATTATTATTTACTAATTAATTTAGTTTTCTTTAGCTAATTGAAGAAATTAATTTTGTTAATAATAATTTACTTATAACTAAATTAGTTTTCTTTATTAATCTAAAGAAACTAATTTAGTTATAAGTAAATTATTATTAATAAATTTAGCTTTGTTATTATTTAGAAGAAAAAATAAGTAAATTTATTACTAAATTCATTATTAATTTATTTATTTACTTATATAGTAAATTTAAATAAATAAATATATTAATTTAAAGAAAATATATATAATATAATAAAAATTATAATAATTATATTAATTATATATATTTTATAAAACTATAATTATTTTTATTATATTAGCTATTATAAAGCTATAATTTAAATAATAAAATCTTTATTATTATTATAAACTAGGGTTACTAAATTCATTAGTAATTATTTATTATTTATTTTATTAATAAATAACTCTTTATTAATTATTAATAAATAATAAATTTTATTTATTTTCTTTAAAGTATTAATAAAATAAAGGAATTTTTTATTAATAAAAATAAATAATAAAGGAATTTTATTTATTTAATAATAAATTTAATAAAATAAATATTAAATAATAAAAAAAACTAGCTTATAGCTTTAGCTTTTAGCTTTATAAAAATATATAATTTACTTATGTAATATTTTTATTAGCTTTATTATTAGTAAATTTATTACTTTTATTAATAAATTATTATTAATAATAAATACCTTTATTTTATTTTCTTTAACTTATAAAAGTGAAAAATAATAAATTATAAATAATAAAAAAAATTTATTTTGTTTTCTTTAAAGTACTAATGAAATAAATTATTATTAATTAACAACTCTATTATAAACTAAAAGAATGATTTTATATTATAAAAATATTTACTATTAAAATAATTAATTAAGTTTATAAAGTATATAAATATAATTTATTATATTATAATAATTATTATTTATATTTTATAATATTATTTTTATTTTTATTATATAAGCTATAATAAGCTTAGAATTTAAATAATAAAACTTTTAGTATTATTTTAAAGTAAAAAAATATTTTATATTTTTTTTTACTTTTTTATAATTATATTTTTATAATTATATTATAAAAAAATTCCTTTTTTATAATAAAATAATATTTATTTAATAAATAAAAAAACTATATAAATAAAATAATTATATAAGTAAATCTAAGTTATTTTCTTTAATATATTTATTTTTAACCTCTTTAAAATCCTTTATTTAGCTTTTTAATAATATTATTTTAGTAACTAAGTTAAGATTTAACTTATTTCTAACTTTTATTATAGTACCTAATAGGTACATAGGGCAGTATATACATAGGATAGCTACTTAATTAATAATACCTACTATAATAAGTATTATAATTTCCTTTTAATTAACTATTATTAACTATTTATCTTTTTAAACTACTACTTTTATCCTTTAATATATAAACTTTTATTTACCTTTTATAACCTTTTCTATAGTATTTATTATAGGTAGGTATTATTAATAGCTTCTTTTTTAACTAATATTCTAGCTTTTTTTTTAATTAGTCTTTTAGCTTTTTTTTTAACTAGCCTTTTAATTAGTTTTTTAATTAGTTTTTCAGCTGCTAATCTTCTAGCTATTAGTCTTTCGGCTATTAGTCTTTTAGCTACTGGTTTTTTAATTACTATAACTACTTTACTAACTTAATTAAATAATTATATTAAAAAAAGTAAACTTTTAATTAATATTTTAAAACCTAAAGTATATTTTAATCTTTATTAATACTTATTAAAAATTAATAACTATTATAAAATTAATTATAAATATATATAATTTTTAAATAATTAGTTTTTCTAAATATAAACCTTTAAATAATTTATTTATAATTACTAAAGGTAATATAAATAGCTAAATTAAGCTTTAGTTTTTTTTTAATTAATAATAATATTTAAGGAAAAGAGAAATTACTATATTTATAATTATAAAAAAATTAATTATTATATTTATTATAGGTTATATTAGGTTATAATTGGAAATATAGCTAATAGTAATTAACTAAAAGGAAATTATAGTATTTATTATAGTAAGTATTATTAATTAAGTAGCAGGGTTACTAAATTCATTAATAGTTATTCATTATTTATTTTATTAATAAATAACTTTTTATTATTTATTAATAAATAATAAATTTTATTTATTTTCTTTAGGGTATTAATAAAATAAAGGAATTTTTTATTAATAAAGATAAATAATAAAGGATATTTTTAAATTAAATAATAAATTAAATAAAATAGTTATTAAAAAATAAAAAATATAGGTTTATAGCCCTACTTTTTAACTTTATAAAAATATATAATTTACTTATGTAATATTTTTATTAACTTAGTTATTATTAAATTTATTACCTTTATTAATAAATTATTATTAATAATAAATACTTTTATTTTATTTTCTTTAGCTTAGAAAATTAAAGAATAATAAATAATAAATAATAAAAAAAATTCATTTTATTTTCTTTAAGGTCCTAATAAAATAAATTATTACTAATTAATAACCTTACTAAGTAACTATCCTATGTATATACTGCCCTATGCACCTATTGGGCGCCCTTTTATTATAATATTATTAGTAATAGAAAATACATTTTCTATAGTAGTAGAGGTAGTTGAAATAGCTAAATAATATTTTGCTAAAATAAATAAAATAAAGTATTTATCTTTATTAACTTTCTAATAAGCCAAAGGGTTATTTTAATAAAATAAAGAATAAATTAATAAATAATATAATAAAATAATATAATAAAATAAAATAATAAAATAAAGTAATAAAGTAATAATAAATAAATAACTTATATTTTCAGTAATTAAGGGTTTTGATAAATAAAAAAATATTTCTTTTTTATTATTAATATTAGTTCCTAAAAAAAATTCTTTATTAGAATTTAATAAATTATTATTTTCAGGACTATTATTTCTAATATAATTAAAATTATTAGCTAATTCATTAAAAAACAAATTTAAATTAACTAAATTATTATTAATTATATTATTCTTAATTATTTTAGTTTTTAATTTAATAAAAGTTAATAAAATAAATATTAATATAATAAATAAATAACTTACTTATTATAATCTATTTTAAATAAATTTAAAATAGCTTTATTAATATTAGGAAAAAAGTATAATAAGCTATTTTTAATAAAGTAAATATTTTTAAATTAAAGATCTAAAAATAAACTAAATAAAAATAGCTTATAATTAATTAAATTAGAATTAGTAATCCTTATAGGGAAATACTTTTTTAATTTAGTTAAATTAAATTTTATAGCTTTTATAAAAAACCCAAGGTTACTAAATTCATTAATAGTTATTTATTAATAAATAATAAATTTTATTTATTTTCTTTAGAGTATTAACAAAACAAAGGAATTTTTCATTAATGAAGACAAATAATAAAAGATATTTCTAAATTAAATAATAAATTAAATAAAATAGCTATTAAAAAATAAAAAATATAGGCTTATAGCCCTGCTTTCTAGCTTTATAAAAATATATACTTTACTTATGTAATATTTTTATTAGCTTAGTTATTATTAAATTCATTACCTTCCTTAATGAATTATTATTAATAATAAATACCTTTGTTTTATTTTCTTTAGCTTAGAAAATTAAAAAATAATAAATAATAAATAATAAAAAAATTCATTTTGTTTTCTTTAAGGTCCTAATGAAATAAATTGTCACTAATTGGCAACCCTAAAAAAACCTAATAATAAATAACTTAATTAAAATAAATTAATAAATAAATAAAATATAATAAATAAAATAAAAATAAAAAAACTTACTAAATTAAAGTTTCTAAGTTTATTAAAAAATAAAGTAATTAACTTTTTTAATTTATTATATATTTTATAAATATATAATAATATAATTAAAATAATTATATAAAGCTAGCTTTATAATTTAATAAAAAGCTTTAAAAAATAAAAAATATAAACCTTAATTTTTTTAAAGCTTTCTATTTAAAGGGATTTAAAAAAAAACTATATTAAAATTAATAAATAAAATAACCTTTATAATTATAATAAAAAAATATATACTTTTTTAAATTTTTTATTATTTATATTATTATAATAATATAATAAAGTTTTTTTTAAATTAATAAAAATATTAAAGTATTTAATAAATATATAAGGCTTTATAAATTTAATTTTATAAAGCCCTATAGTAATTATATAAGTATTATAATATAATATAAATACTTAATAAATATATAAGGCCCTATAGATTTAATTTTATAAAACTTTATAAAAATTATATAAATATTATAATATAATATAATATAATATAATATAATATAATATAATATAATATAATATAATATAATATAATATAATATATTTTAATATATTTTAATATAATATAATATAATATAATATATTTTAATATATTTTAATATAATATAATATAATATAATATATTTTAATATATTTTAATATAATATAATATAATATAATATAATATAGCTTTTATTATTTTAATATAAATAACTTTTTTAATTTATATATTTCTTTAGTATTTTTTTTTTTTTTAGTTTTATATTTTTTTAAAAGTTTATTTTTCTTTAGTAATTTTTTTTTAATAATTTTTTTTTTTTTAATAATTTTTTCTTTTAATATTATTTTTAAAAGTTTAAAATAATAAACTTATTTACTTTTAGTATATAATTTTTATTTAATATTTTCTTTTTTTTTTAATATTTAAATTAATATAATTTTATTATTTATTATAATTTTATATTTTTTTAAAAAGTTTATTTTCTTTCTTTAGTATTTTTTCTTTCCTTTAATATTTTCCTTTTTTTTTAATATTAAGTTTAAAATAATAAATTTATTTATTTTTAGTATATAGTTTTTATTTAGTTTAAAGTTAATAATAATATTTTTTTTTTTTAGTATTTTTCTTCTCCTTAAGTACTAAAAGTTTAAAATAATAAACTTATTTACTTTTAGTATATAATTCTTATTTAATCTAAAGTTAATAATAATATTTTCCTTTTCCTCTAGTACTTTTCTTTTCTTTAAGTACTAAAAGTTTAAAATAATAAATTTATTTACTTTTAATATATAACTTTTATTTAGTCTAGAGTTAATAATAATACCTTCCCCTTTTTTTAGTATTTTTCCTTTCCTCTAGTACCTTTTTTTTCCTCTAGTACCTTCCTTTTCCTTTAGTATTAAAAATCTAAAATAATAAACTTATTTACTTTTAATATATAGTTTTTATTTAGTTTAAAGTTAATAATAATACCTTCCCTTTTTTAAGTTTTTTTTCTTTTATAATAATAGTATTATAAATATAATATCTTAAATTAATTACTTTATAAAGATAATAAATTAAGTAAGCTAGGTATATATAAAGTTAATAATTAATAAATTAATAAAAGTTAACTTCTATTACTTAAGAGTCCTTTTCTTTTAATACCTTCCTTTTTTTAAGTTTTTTTCCCTTTATAATAATAGTATTATAAATATAATATTTTAGCTTAATTACTTTATAAAAGTAATAAATTCTTTTCCTTTTTTAAGTTTTTTTTCCTTTATAATAATAATATTATAAATATAATATTTTAACTTAACTACTTTATAAAGGTAATAAATTAAATAAGTTAAGTATATATAAAGTTTATAATTAATAAATTAATAAAAGTAAATAAACTTTAGATTTAATTTAAGAAATTAATAATAGTATTATTATAAAAGTTAGTTTTTATTTTTTAAAAGTTTATATTTTTATATTTTCTTTTTTAAATTTAAAAATAATAATTAATAATATTTAATAATAATTAGTAATAGTAATAATAATTAATAATTATAATAATAATTAGTAATTATAATAATAATTAATAATTATAATAATAGTTAGTAATTATAGTAATAGTTAATAATTATAATAATAGTTAATAATTATACTAATAGTTAGTAATAGTAATTATTTATAAATAACTACTTTTTTTTTATTAAGTTTTATAATATTTTTACTATTTAAGTAGTAAAAATAAAGTTTAAATATATTAATAACTAAAACTAATTATATTTTATATTAAAAAATATTAATAATATACTATAGTTTAAAAGTAAATTATTAATTATAAATATAAAGGATAATTAATAACTTTTTAATAAAGTAAAGCTTTATTTCTATTACTAAAATTATTATTTATAGTTTATAAATAAAGCTTTAGAAATCTTTTATAATTTATAAATAAGTAAGGCTTTAAAACTCTTTTATAATTTATAAATAGTAAAACTTTAGAAATCTCTTATAGTTTATAAATAAATAAAACTTTAAAACTCTTTTATAATTTATAAATAATAAAGCTTTAAAAATCTTTTATAATTTATAAATAATAAAGCTTTAGAAATCTTTTATAGTTTATAAATAATAAAACTTTAAAAATCTTTTATAATTTATAAATAAGTAAAACTTTAGAACTTTTTTATAATTTATAAATAATAAAGCTTTATTTTATAGCTTATAGGTAAAGTTTATAAAGTAAGGCTTTATTTTATAACTTATAAATAAAGCTTTAGAAATCTTATAGTTTATAAAGTAAAGCTAAGTAAAGCTTTAGGAATCTTTTTATAATTTATAAGTAAGGTTTTTTTTTTATAATTTAATTTTATAGTTTATAAGTAAAGTTTTCCTTTTTATAATTTATAAAGTAAGGTTTTATTTTATAGTTTATAAATAAAGCTTTAGCTTTAAAAATTTTATAGTTTATAAATAAAGCTTTAAAAATCTTATAGTTTATAAGTAAAACTTTAATTTTAGAAATTTTATAGCCTATAGGTAAAGCTGTAAAAATCTTATAACTTAGAGGTAAAACTTAGGAAATTTAATATTTAAAGGTTAAAAAATTAAAGGTTAAAAAATTAAAGAAAATAAAAATAAAAAAAAAACTAAGAAAAAGTAGTTTATAAAAAAATATTTTAATTAATAAATATATAATATAATATAAATACTTTATTTAAAATTTTTATTTTTTATTTTTTTAGGAAGTTATACTATTTATAGTAAATTTAAAATAATATATTTAAATTAATTTAAAATTATAATAATTATTTTTTAATATTTTAAAATAAAAAAAATATAAAATATATATTATTTATTTCTTTATATTAATTTATTTATATATAAATTTTATTAATAATAATAATACTTTTTAACTTACTTTTAAATTTATATTATACTTTACCTTTAACTTTTTATTAAATTATTTTTTAACTATTTTATAATTTATAATTTTTTTTTTATAAAACTAATTTATATATATTATTATTTTTTTCTTAGTTTATTCTTTTTATTAATATAAACTTATATAATATTTACTTATTTATTTATAATTTAAATATTAATTATATAATTTTTTAAAATATTATAATAATAAACCTATAGTTTTATAATATTTTTAATTTATTATATTATTTTTAATAAGTTAATTATTATATTAAACTTATTTTAAAATTATATATTATTAATATATAACTTTAGGAAAATTATATAATAACTTTTATATTTAATTTATTACCTTTAGTTTTATAAGTTTTATTAGTTTTATAAATTTTATTATTATAATAATTAACTTTAAATACTTTTTATATTTTTATAAATATAATTTTAATATTTTTATATATTTATATTAATAATATTTATTATATTAAAGTACTGTTTTTTTTTACTTTTTAATTTATTTAAACCTACTAGGCTTTTACTAAGTACTTAACTAAGGAATATTAAATTTCTTTAGTATTTATAAATCTTTAATTAAATTAAGCTTAATTAAATATATTAGTTTTTTAAATTATTAAAAATACTATTATAAATAAAAGTATAATAATAAAAAAACTTAATTTTACTTTTATAAAGTCTATAGTTAATAAATATAAAATAAGTTATAAAATTATATAAAAAACCTAATATAAGAAACTAAAGGTAAAAAATTCTTTTATTATTAAAGGTTTTATTTTTATTATATATTAACTTTATATAATACTTTATATAAAACCTAGCTATATATTTTTAAGTATAAACTATATAAAAATTTAATTAATATTTTAGTTTACTACTAGCCTTAATTAATTAATATTTTTAATAATTAATTATATAATAATTATTATATAATTTATTATATTTTAAAAAAATTAAATATAAATTAATTATAAAAGTAAAATTTAATTAATAAATAAATATTTTTAATATAAAATATAATTATATTATTAAAATATATATATTAATTAACTTAGATTTTAATAAGCTTTTTTTTATATAGTTAAAGCTAAGTTAATTTAATATAAATAATTTTTTATATATAATATTAAATATATTATTACTTAAATTTTATAATTTACTTTTAGAATTTTTCTTTAATTACAAAATTAATAATAAAAAATTAATAATTATAAAATATATTTTACTTTTAAAATAATATTTTTTTTATTATTTTTAATATAATAATAATTAAGTATTTTTATTTTATAAATATAAATTAATAATAAAATAAAATTACTTTATTAATATATTAAATATAAAATAATAATTTTATTAATAAAAATATTATTTTTATAATATTTATATAAATAATATAATAATTAATTAATATTATAAATAAATATTTTATATTATTAATTTTATAAATTAAATAAAGTTAATTTAATATTTAAAAATAATTTTTTTTTAACTTTTTATTAAAAAATATAAATATAATATAAAAAAATTATTTATAAATATTAATATTAATTATATTAAAAAAAAATATTTAATATTTATTAATTTTATAAATATAATTTAATAATAATAAATTAAAATATTTCTAAAGTTATTTTAATAATTTTAAATATATAAAAAAAAAGTAATTATATAATTATTTTTATTAACTTAAATTTAACTTTAAAATTTTTTACTTTTTAATTAATTAACTAAAATATAAATTAAATTTTATTTTTTATATATTTTTTATTTAAAAATTATATTTTAATTATAAATATTTTACTATATTATAAAATTATTTTTATTTTTATATAAATAAATTTAAATTTCATTAGAAATTATATTAATTTTAATTAATTTTTTAAAATTTAAATTTTATTATTTTACTTTAAGTTTATAATAAATTAAATAAGTAAATAAATATAAATTTAGTATATAATTATATTTTTAAAAATATATTTTTTAATAATATTATATATTTTAAATTATATAATTTAAAAACTTTTTTATATTAATTAAAAATTAATAATTAATTTTATATATAAAAGTTTTTTAAATATATTTTTTTAAAATATTTAAAAGTTTTTTAAATTAATTATATATAAAAATTATAATATATTTATTACTTTTTTCCTTTTTAAATTTATATATTATAAATATATATTTTTAATTTTTTACTTAAGTATTAATAAATATAAATAACTTTTTAAATAAATTATATTATTACTTTAGAAAAAAGTAGTTTTTATATTACTTTTTAACTATAATAATAATATTATATAAAATATTTAAAGTAAATATTTATTTTTTATAAAAAAGTAATATAACTTTTTATATTTATTATATACTTATATATTTTAGTTAATTTATTAAGTATTTTATTTTTACTATTATTTATTTTTATAAAATATTATTTACTAAAATTAAAATTTTTTTTTATTTTACTATTACTTTTATTAAAAATTTACTATTATTTTTTATTAACTTATTTTTTATTTTATAATTATTATTAGTTTTATAATTATTATTAATTTTATAATTATTATTAGTTTTATAATTATTATTAATTTTATTATTATATTAATTAAGCTTAATATATATAAATATAAATTTAAAAATAACTTAATTATTATATATAAAAAAGTTAAAATAAATTACTTTAATAATATATTAAGCTATAGTAAATATATTTAAGTAATATTTATAATATTATTAATATTAATAATTTTTAATTTATTAAAAAAATATAAAAAATTATAAAAATATAAAATTAATATTTTTAAAAATTAAGAAATAAAATAAATTAAATTAAGTTATATTAAAAATAGTAATTAATTAAAATATTTATATAGTTTATTATTAATTTTTAAATACTAAATATTTCTTAAAATTAAAAATAATAATAATAAAAAAAATCTAGGTTTTAGTAAATTTTTAAAAAAAAATAATATTTTAAAACTTAATATTAAATAATAATTTAATAAATATAATAAAAAATATAATAATAATTAATAATATTATTTTACTAATATATTTTATTAAGTTATAAAAGTATACTTTAGTTTTAATTATATTATAAAAATCTCTCCTAAGTACAAAGGATAAATTACCTAAAAAAAACCAGTTATAAAAGAACCTTTATACTACTTTATTAGCTTTTTTAATAATTTTCTTAATACCTTTACCTAGCTTAGGGTTTTTAATACCCTTTAATTAATTTAGCTTATACTTTACTTTACCTAGCTTTAGTTTTTCCTTCTTTAAAGCTTCTAATTATAGGTCTATAATTTTATTAATTATAAATTTAATTATTTATTTAGCTATTTTACTTAAGAAGAAGTAGGTATATTATTTTATTATATAGTCTTTTGCATTATATACGTAATTTATTTTCAGGTAGGATTATTATTACTTTTTATAACCTAATAGAAGAATATTTATTTAGCTTAATTAAGTTATTAAACTATAAGTTGCAGGCTTAAAGTATAATTATATTATACTTAAACTTTATTATTCAAGCTATTTTATATATATATTTTAAGTTTAATTTTAAACCTTAATATAATAGTAGCTATATTTTATAGCCTAAATTTTTAAGGTTTAACTTAGTTAACTATAGTTAATTAGGTTAGATTATAAATTAATTTTAGATTTTAAACTAAAGGCTAAGGTATAACTTTCCTTTAATTTAGCTATTATAGTTTTACTAACCCTTTTAATAATAAATATAACTTTTATATTATAAAAATATACTTTTATTTTAATTATATTATAAAAATATACTTTAGCTTTAATAAAACTTTTTTAAAAAAAAAATAAAAAATAAAATTAAAAAAAAATAAATTAAAAAAAAATAATATAAAAGTAAATTTTAAAAAATATTAAAAAATAATAATTATATAAATAATAAAAAAAATATAATTTAAAAATTTAATATTTAATTTTTATACTAAAGTTAAAGTATAATTTTATACTTAAATTATAAATATTTTTAAATAATAAATTTAATTATTTAAAGTTAATTATTAAATAAAAAAATTATAAAAAAATTAAAAAATAAATATTAATTACTTAAATAATATATTTATAAACTTAGTAAAACTAAAAGTAATAAATAATTTTTAAATATAATTAATTAATATATTATAATTTATTTAATATATTATAATTTATATTTTTTAATATAATTATTAATTTAATAAAGTTAAAAATAATAATATAATTAAAAAAAATTTTAATTATAATATAATTAATTTTAAAAATATAATTATTATTTTAATAAAGTTAAATATAATAATAAAGTTTTTAATTATTTATAAATAAATTTTTTAAAAATATATAAAAATAAATATAATTAATAATAAATAATTATTATAATTTAACTTTATAAAGTTTTTATTTTTTTTATTTAAATTTTTTTAAATTTAAGTAAATAAATAATAATAATAATAAAAGATTTAAATACTTTTAAATTTAAATAAAAAAAATAAAAAATTTAGATTTTTTTAATTAAATTAATAAAAATAAAGGATTTAAATTTTTTTAATATAAGTAAAAGAAAAAAAAAAGAATTTAGATTTTTTTAATATAAATAAAAAAAAAATTTAAATTTTTTTAAATTTAAGTAAGTAAAGAGTAAAAAAAATAATATATAATATAATTAATAAATATAAATATAATAAAATAACTAAAATAATAATAATAATATTATATTTTTTTTTAAATTATTATTTAAAAATATATTTAAAAATAACTTTTTAAACTTTATAAATTTTTTATAAATAATAATTTTATTATTATTATTATTATTTTTTTCCTTTTTTTTATTTTTTATAAATTTAAATACTAAATTATTATTTATAATTATATTAAATAATAAATATAAAGTTATATAATATTAATTTATTACTTTTTATTATTAATATATATAAAGTATAAAAAACTAAAAAAAAAAATTATTTTTTTATTTTTTTTTAAAAAATATAAGTAATTTTTTTATAAAAAATACTAACTTAAAATAATTATAATATAAAATTAATTAAAAATAAAATAATAAAATAAAAGTAAATATATTAAAAAAAGTAATTATAATTACTATTTATATATTACTAATATAAACTAATATTATTATTATTATTATTATTATTATTTAAATTTATATATTTATTAAAATTTATAATTTTATTATAATTATACTTTAAATATACTTTTTATATAGTAAATTTTTTAATTAAAGAAAAAAAAAAAAGGAAAAGTAAATATAATAAACTTACATTTTAAAGTTTATAATATTAATTTTTTTTTTAACTTTTTTAAAAAGTAAATTAATAAAAAAAAGTAAATAAAAATAAAAAAAATAAAAGAAAATAAATTATATTATTAATAAAAGCTTTAACTTTAACTTTAGCTTTAAGTTTATTTTTACTATTAAGTTTAAGGATAATAGTTTTAGTAAATATAATAAAAATATTAATAATTTAAATAATAATAATAGTAATAAATATAATAATATAAAAAAAAAAAAAAACTAAGTAAAAAACTTAATATTATTTATTTTAATTTAATATATATATTTACTTAATATTTAATATACTTTAAATATTTATTTATAATATAATTATATATTTTAATTATATTATAAAGTAGTAAATATATTATTATATAAATATAAAGTTAAATAGTAAAAAATATTAAAAAAAAATAAAAAATTAAATAATAAAAAGTATTAAAAAAAATATAAAGCTAAGTAATAAAAAACATTAAAAAAATATTTTAATAATTACTTTAATTTTTTAAACTTAAGTATATACTCTTTTTTAAATAATATATATATAATTATTATTTAATTTTTTTTATAATTATTTTTTTACTTTTATAATTAATTTAGTAATTTTATTTAATTATTATATAATTATATTAAACCTTTAATTTTATAAATTTAATATTAAAATCTTTAATTATAAATAAATAAAATTTATTATTTAATATTTTATTATATATAAAAATTTACTACTTAATATTAAATTAATAATTATATTAATAATTAATAATTAAAATAATAATAAAATTAATATTTAAAGTTATTTTATTTTTATATAATTATAATTTAAAATTAAAAATAGTAAAAATAATAATTATAAAGTAAAATTATATTTTCTTAATATAATATAATATAATATATTATTACCTTTACTATTTTTATTACTTTTACTACTTTTATTACTTTTATTACTTTTATTACTTTTATTACTTTTACTATAAATAACTTTAATTTATATAACTTTTTATTACTTTTATTACTTTTATTACTTTTATTACTTTTATTACTTTTATTATAAAAAACTTTAATTTATATAATTTTTTATTACTTTTTTTATTTAAAATAATACTTTATAACTTTTATTATTTTTTTCTTTTTTAATAAAAGTTTAATATTAAATATTATATTTAACTTAATAATTATAAAAATAATAATTTTTAATTATAAAATTAAATTATATATAATTATTATATATAAAATATTTAATAAAATAATAAAAATATTAATATTATACTTTTATAAAATATTTAACTTTTTTTTTATTTTAATAAATTAATATTATTAAAGTATTATTAAATTTAAATAATAAAAGTTAATATATAAATTTAGTCTATAGTATTAAATAATTAAAGTATTTTTTTTATTATTTTATTATTTTTTTTATATAAAAAAAACTAAGTTTTTATATTATATTATATTATAAAGTATTTTTATATATAATAATATTATTAATTTTATTACTTTAATAAATCTACTTTATTTATTATAAATATTTAAATAAAAAAACTTTTAAAGTTAATTATTTAATTTATATAAAATATTACTTTTTTAAGTTTTTTAAATTATTATTATAATACCTTTAATAATATTAAAAATATATTATATTATATAGTACTATATAGTACTATAGTACTTATATAATTACTATAAAGTTTTATAAAATTAAATTTATAAAGCTTTATATATTTATTAAATATTTATAATATAATATAATATAATATAATATACTTTAGTATACTTTAATATAATATAATATAATATAATATAATATAACTTAGGGTTATTAATTAGTAATAATTTATTTTATTAATTAATTAAAGAAAATAAAATAAATTTTATTTATTATTTATTAATAAATCTTTATTTTATTAATTAGTTAAAGAAAATAAAATAAATAAAATTTATTATTTATTAATAAATAATAAATAATAAATTATTACTAAATTTATTACTAAATTTATTAATAAAAAAAATATTATTTTTTTTATTTAAATAAAATATAATAATTATATTATATTAAAATATAAAATAATAATATTTATTATTTATATTTTATAATATTATTTTAAATTTTATTATATAAGCTATAATAAAGCTATAAATTAAATAGTAAAATTTTAAATATTATTTTAATTTAAAATAATACTTTTATATTATAAAGAAATTTACTATTAAAATAGTTAATTATAATTATAAACTATATAAACTTAACTTAGTATATTAAAATAATTATTATTTATATTTTATAATATTATTTTTATTTTTATTATATAAACTATAATAAAATTATAATTTAAATAATAAAATATTTAATATTATTTTAATTTAAAAAAATACTTTATATTTTTTTCTTTTTTAATAATTATATTTTTATAATTATATTATAAAAAAACTTATATTTTATAATAAAATAATATTTATTAAATAAATAAAAAAACTATATAAATAAAATAATTATATAAGCTAATTTAAGTTATTTTCTTTAAAATATTTATTTTTAAACTTTTTAAAATCTTTTATTTAGCTTTTTAATAATATTATTTTAAAAACTAAGTTTAGATTTAATTTATTCTTAGCCTTTATTATAATATTATTACTAATAAAAAATATACTTTTTATAATAGTAAAAGTAGTAAAAATAGCTAAATAATATTTTATTAAAATAAATAAAATAGGAAATTTATTAATATTAGCTTTCTATTACTTTAAAGGCTTATTTTATTAAATAAATAATTAGTAAATAGTAAAGTAATAATAAAATAATAAAATAATAAAATAATAATATAATAATATAATAATATAATAATAAATAATAATATAATAATATAATAATAAAATAGTAAATAATAAAAAACTTATATTTTTTAATATAGGAATTTTTTTAAATATAAAAATATTTTATTTTTAATACTACTATTAGTATTTAAATAAAATTTTTTATTAAAATTAAATAAATTATAATTATTAATATTTTTAATAATTTTATTATAATTAAAATTATTAATTAATTTATTAAAAAATAAATTAACTATATTAATATTATTAATTATATTAAGGCTATTAACTTTATTTTATAATTTAAAAATAATAATATTAATTAAATAATAAATATAAAATAATAAATAATAAAATTAAATAATAATAAATAAATAATATATTTATTATATTTTATTTTTAATAAATATAAAATAAAATTATTAATATTAAGGAAAAAGTATAGTAAGCTTTTATTTTTAAAATAAATATTTTTAAATTAAGAATTTAAAAATAAAATATTATTATTTAAGTAGTATATTTTTGCTATTAAAATAGTACTTGAAATATTTTTAAAAATTTAAGAAAAATACTATTTTTCTTTAATAATAAAAATAACTATTAATAAAATAAAAAAATATTTTTAAAAATTTATATAAGTTATTTATAAACTATATTTATTAAAAAGATTTTTTTTTTATTTTTTTATTAAGTTATATTAAAATATATTTTTTTAAAAAACTATAGTAATATTTAATTAAAGGTTTTTTTATTAAATAATAAAAACTTTAGGTAACTTTTTAAAAAAATAATTATTTACTTATATAAATAATTATAATTTTTTTAATATATGTATATTTATTAAATAATAAATTAAAAAATCTAAATTTAAGTTAAAATAAAATTTTTTAGTTTATTTCTTAATAAAAATAAATTATAAAAAAAAATATTAAACTTTAGTATATAAATTATTAATTTTTTTAAAAAAAAGAATTTTTATATAATTTTTTATTATTTTTAATTACTTACTAAAAGTTAAAGAAATTTTAAAACTATAGAATTTATTTTTTTAATTAAGTTAATTATTACCTAAATAATAAAAAAATATTACCTAAATAATAATATTTTATTTTTATTATTATTATTATTTTTAATATAAAAGTAAGTAAATACTTTTATATTATAAAAATTAATTAATAATATTATAAAATTATATTATTAATATATTAAATATAAAATAATAATTATATTAATAAAAATATTATTTTTATAATATTTATATAAGTAATATAATAATTAATTAATATTATAAATAAATATTTTATATTATAATTTTTATAAATAAATTAAAGCTTATATAATATTTAAAAATAATTTTTTTTACTTTTTTATTAAAAAATATAAATATAATATAAAAAAATTATTAATAAATATTAATATTAATTATATTAAAAAATATATAATATTTATAAATTTTATAAATATAATTTAATAATAATAAATTAAAATAAATTTAAAAATATTTTAAAAAG
>JBBLXW010000090.1:0-21074 GCA_037893235.1 Trichoderma afroharzianum | reverse complement strand
AATAATAATAATAATAATAATAATAATAATAATAATAATAATAATAATAATAATAATAATAATAATAATAATAATAATAATAATAATAATAATAATAATAATAATAATAATAATAATAATAATAATAATAATAATAATATTTTAAAAAAAAAAGAAAAAGAAAAAAAAATTTATAATATTAATAATATATATATATAATTAACTATATTAATATACTTTTATTTTCTTTATTTATTTTATTTTCTAATTTATTTTCTTTTATTATTATATAGTACCTAATAGGTCTATAGGACTATATAACTATTATTTTTATAAGTACTTTATATAATTAAATTACTTACTATAATAACTACTATAATAATTACTATAATAACCTTAAAATTACTATAATAATTATTATAAATAAAAATAAATAATACTTAATTTAATTATATATTATTAAGTTTAAAACTTACTATTATAAATAAAGATTTTAATTAATAAATTATAACGATTCTATCAAACCGTTGAGCCAAACAGGGCAAAAGATTAGGCTAATAAACGCATTTATAGCGAATATTGCGATAGAACCAGCTAGTTATAAGGGATCTAATAGTTACTACAGCTCCTTAGTAGACCGGATTATAATACGCTTCTTCCCTCCTAGTGGGCTTGTCCTTAAGCCCTATAGCTATCTATAGCCCCGGAATAGCTGTTCTAACCCCTAAGAGTGCTGTAACGTTCCCTGTAATGCTTTTCTACAGGCCTTGTTAGCAGCGGAGGTCTGATATGATCTAGCTTGCTAACCCCAAGCCGGAATCGAACCCTAGGCTACTGGCTAGCTGCGTTTATTATATAACGATTTTATTAAACCGTTAAGCTAAATAGGGCAAAAGATTAAGTTAATAAATATATTTATAGTAAATATTATAATAGAACTAATTAGTTATAAGGGATTTAATAGTTACTATAGCTCCTTAGTAAACTAAATTATAATATAAATTACTTTAATTAATAATTTAATAATACTTTTACTTTTTATAATTATTTTAAATTAAATTACTTTTAGTATTATAAATTAATAATTATTAAAGGATATATAATTTTATAGTAATTATTATAGTAGTTTAAAGGTTATTATAATAGTTATTATAATAATTATTATAGTAAATAATTTAATTATATAAAGTATTTATAAAAATAATAATTATATAGCCCTATAGATTTATATAATATTTTATTATATATATTATAAAGGAAATTATATATAATAATATAAATACTTAATTATATATTTACTTTTTATAAATATTAAGCTTTTTATTATTTAATTAAAGTAATATTATTAAAATAATTTTTTTTAATTTTTTAATTTTTTTTCCTTTATTTTTTATAAACTTTATTATTTTTTTTAATATTAATTAAATATTTATAATTATATTTAATTTAGTAATTTAAAAAATCAATAAATTTTAGTTATTAAGTTAAATATATATATATTTACTTTTTATATATAAAGTTTTAAATAAAAAAACTAAATTATTAATATTATAATATATTAAAATACTTAATTTTTATAATTTTTACTTTTATTTAATAATATTATAATTAAAAAAAAACTTTATATTTTGTTTTATTTTAATAATTTAAATAATAAATTAAGTATTATAAAAATTTAAAAAATTTAATTCATAACCTTAAGTAATTAAAATATAAAGTTTTATTATTTTATAATTTTAGTTATTTTTTTTATTTATTAAATAATATTATAATTAATATATATTTTAAATATAATATATTAATGATTAATTAAGCTTATATTATAATAATACTAAGGGAGTTTTAAAAATAATTATTATTTTTAATTTAGTTTTATTATATTAAACAGGTTATTAATTAATAAAAAGTTTATTAATTTATAAAATATTTTAATTTTAGTATATATATTATATAAAATAAAATACTGAAATAATAAATTACTATTTCTATATATAAAAAAGCTATTTTATTTAAATTTAATATTATTTTATAATAAATAATAATTTAATAATATTTTTTCTTTAGGAATTATAAAATTAATAATTTATAAAATATTTTCCTTTATATAATATATATTATTATAAATAATATATATATTTTTTACAAATTAATAAACTTTTTATTAATTAATAACTCCCTTAATATAATAAAGCTAAGTTAAAAATAATAATTATTTTTAAAACCCCCCTAGTATTTATATATATAATAATATTTTTTTTATTAATTTAATAAATTTATTTAATTTATTATTAAGTTTTTTTTTACTATAACTTAGGGTTATTAAATTAATTAGTAAATAATTTAGTTTTATTAAATTTATAAATAAAATTAATTTAGTTTTTTTAAAAAATAAATAAAAAATAATAGAAAATAAATAATAAGTAAATTTATTATTAATTTTATTATTAATTTACTTAAAAATAATAAATTATTTTTATTTTAGTTAATTTTTAATTATATAATAATAAAAATAATTATAAATAATAAAAAAAATTTATTTTTATTTATTATATAATTAAAAATTAACTAAAATAAAAATAATTTATTATTTTTAAGTAAGTTAATAATAAAATTAATAATAAATTTACTTATTATTTTCTTCTAAATAATATAAAACTAAATTAGTTTCTTTAATTAACTAAAGAAAACTAAATTAATTTCTTTAATTAACTAAAGAAAACTAATTAATTTCTTTAATTAACTAAAGAATACTAAATTAATTAATAAATAATAATAAATAATAAATAATTATTAATTAATTTAGTAACCTTAATATTAATAATATTAATAATACTTTTAAAATAATAAAGGCCTTAGGGTAATACTAAATATAATTATAATAGTTATTTATTCTTTAAATATAAAGCTATAGTATTAAAGCTTTATATTACTTAAATTATAATTAAGCTAATATTTTTAATATTATTTTTTTTATTTTTTAAGTAAAAAAAAAGTTTTGAAATAATAATAGCTATAATAACCTTGAAGTATTATTAAAGTTAATATAATTAATAATTTTGCTTTTTTTATATTTTTAATTAATAAAAATAAAATATTTTAAAATTAATTAAAAATAAAAGAAAAATTATATAAAAAAACTTAGTTAGTATTTAAATAGTAAAAATTATATATTTTTTAAATATTTAAGTATATATTTTTTATAAATAAAATAAAAAATTAATTTTACTAAAGTTATTTATATTATTAATAATTTTATAATATAAAATTTTTTAATATTAATATTTATAAAACTAAAAAATACTAATATTAAAAAGTTAATAAAAAAATAAAAAAAAAAGTTTAATATTATATTATTTTATAAAATAAATAAATTTATTTATAAAATAATATTTATAATTATTTATAAAAAAAACTTATATTTCTCTTAAGTTTAATAATTATATATATTTTTTAAAATATTAAAGTTATTCTAAGGTTATTATATTAATAATATAACTTTTTAAATTTATAGTAAATATTATATTACTTCTAAAATTATTTTTAAATTACTTTATTAATAATTAAACCTTAGGAAAAATAATAAAAAAGAAAATTATTTAACCTTTAGCTAAAATTGCCTTAATAATAATAATAAATATAATATTATAAAAATTAATTAAAAGTAAATTATTAATTAAAGTAAAAGTTTAAAAAAGTATTTTAATAAAAAATAATTTATTATAAAATTAATTTTATTAAAATTTTATATATTTTTCTTTTTTATTTTATATTTTATTAAAAACTATTTCTATATATAAAAAATTAATTTAATAATATTATAATTTTATATAGTTTTTTATTTTATATTATAAAAAATAAATTTATAAATATAAAAATTTTTCTTTAATTACTATATAAATCTCTTTACTTAGGATTATAAAATTATTATTATTTTATTTTTAATTATAAAAATAATATTAATATAATATTATAAAGTATAAAGTCTTATATAATAACCTTAAGGTATATAGTAATAAACTTAAATAAAAATCTTATATTTCTTTTTAATTATAATAATATATAATTACTTTTATTAAGTAATTATAAATAAGTTTTTTTTAATTTAACTATATAATCTTAAATATAATACTTAAAGCCTTTTTATTATAAAAGAAATAGTTAAGTAATAGCTTTTTTAATATAATTTAATTATAGTAATAATATATTTTTTAAAAGTTTTAATATTATAGTATATAAAATAAAGTAAATTTATATTTAAGTTAATTTAATAATTATAAATAAAATACTTAGCCTTAGGAAAATTTATTATAATAATAATAATTAAAAATAATAAAGATTTAATAAAGTTATTATAAAAAAAATATAGCTTTTATATAATCATTATTATAATTTTATAATATAATATATTAATAATAGTATTATAATATATAAAGTATTTTTTTATTTTTATTATAATTTTAGTAAATTAAATTATAATAATAAAAAAATATATATAAAAAAATATAAATACTTTAATTTATATAAAGTTAATATTATAATTAAGGTATTTTCTTTTATAAATTAATAAACCTTTTGTTAATTAATAACCCCCTTAACTTAGTTTTACTAAGTTAAGGATAATAATTGTTTTTAAGACTCCCTAAGTATTTTTTTTTAATATTATATTTTTAAATTTATTTAATAATTTTTTAATTTTTTATAATAAGTAAATTATTATTTTATTATTATTATTTTATTATTTTATTATTATTTATTTTATTATTTTATTATTATTTATTTTATTATTATTTATTTTATTATTTTATTATTATTATTTTATTCATTATAAAGTTAATTTATTTATAATTATATTTTTCTAATTTTGAATAGAAAGCTTTAGAAAAATTAAGAATTATATTTTTTATTTTTTTAAAGCCTTTTATTAAATTCTAAAGTTAATTTTATATAATAATTCCAATAACTTTATTATATATTTATAAAATAAATAATAAACTAGAATTATTATATTTAAAATATACTAAAAAACTATATAATAATAAATTAATAAATTATTTTATTATTTTATTATTTATTATTTATTTATTTTACTTATTTTTATTAAGTTACTTATTATTAAATTTATACAAAAGTTATTAAATTTAGCCTTACTAAATTAAAAAAGTATTTTCCTAAGAAAATAATTACTTTTAGTTTAATTTATTATAAACCTTTTTTTTATAATTTATTTTTAAATCTTTAATTTAAAAATATTTATTTTAAAAATGAAAGTTTATTATACTTTTTCCCTAATATTAATAATTCTATTTTATATTTATTAAAAATAAAATATAATAAATATATTATTTATTTATTATTTTATATTTACTATTTAACTAATATTATTATTTTAGATTATAAAATAAAGTCAAGGCTACTAAATTCATTAATAATTATTTATTATTTATTTTATTAATGAATAACTTTTTATTATTTATTAATAAATAATAAATTTTATTTATTTTCTTTAGGGTATTAAGAAAATAAAGGAATTTTTTATTAATAAAAATAAATAATAAAGGATATTTCTAAATTAAATAATAAATTAAATAAAATAATTATCAAAAAATAAAAAATATAAGTTTATAATTTTATTTTTTAACTTTATAAAAATATATAATTTACTTATGTAATATTTTTATTAACTTAGCTATTAGTAAATTTATTACCTTCGTTAATAAATTATTATTAACAATAAATACTTTTATTTTATTTTGTTTAGTTTATAAAAGTAAAGAATAATAAATAATAAATAATAAAAGAAATTTATTTTGTTTTCTTTAAGGTATTAATAAAATAAATTATTACTAATTAATAACTTTGTTTTAAATATAAAAAATACAATAAGTTAGTAAATTTTTTATAATAAAAGTTTTTTCTAAATTATTTATAAGTTAAATTATAAATTAATTAATAATTTAATAAATTAAATTATTATTATATATTAAATATAATTTTTATTATTAATAAGTTAAATTAGAAATTAATTAATTTTTAAAGCTTATATATTAAATATAAGTTAATAATTATTATTTTATAATATAACTTTATTATTTATTTATTATTTCTAAATAATAATAAATAAATAATAAAATTAATTTAATTTTTAATAATAATTAAATAACCAAAAACTAATAAAATAATAAAATAATAAAAAAAATAATAAAATAAAATAATAAAAAATAATAAAATAAAATAAACAATAATAAAATAAATAATTAATCTTATATATTTAACTTTTATTTCCCTTTTTATATTTATTTTAATAAGTAATAAAGTCCTATTAAATAAATTATATTAGAAAATATAAATTTTTAAATATTTATTATTTTTTAATTTAAATTCTAATTTATTATAAATAAATCCACTAGTTATATTAACTTTATTATTAATAATAATAAAATTTAAATTATTAAAAAACTTAAAATTAAAAAGTAATCTATAAATATATAAGGCTATATAACTATATAAAACCCTTAGTTAATATATATTTATTATAAAATTACTATAATAACTATTATAAAATTACTATAATAATTACTAATTTATAATATTAAAAGTAATTTAATTTAAAATAATTATAAAAAGTAAAAATATTATTAAATTATTAACTAAAGTAATTAATTAATTAAAATTTTTATTTATAATAATAAATTTTAAATTTAATAATCTTTATAAATAAATATATTTTTATTATTATAATAATTATTATTTACTAAGGATTTTATATATTTATAAAGCTTTAATAACTATAAGGGTAGTTAAAAAAATTATAATAGTTATTATAATAAACTTTTACTAATTAAGGGTCTTATATAATTATATAGTCTTATATATCTATAGGTTACTAAATTAAGGTTTTAAATTAGTAATTATTTAAAATTTACATTAGTAATTTTATAAGTTTTCTTTTTTTAAAATTATTAATTTCTTTATATTTATAATTAGAATTTATTTTATAATATAATAAAAATAATATTATAAAATATTATTTAAAAAAAAAAGAAAATTAAAATAGTAAATAATTATTATTTATAAAATTTAAATTATATATATTAATAATAAAATAATTTATTATAAATCTTTTATTATAAATAATAACTTATAGTTATATAAGGTTATATAACTATATAAATTACTTAATTAGCAAAAGTCTATTATTATAATTACTATAATTTCCTTTTAGCTACCTTTTATAGTTATTTTCTTTATAACCCTATATTATAAATTCTATTTTTTTTTCTCCTAAGTAAATTTATTAATCTAAGGAAAACTTAAAGCTTAATTTAAATTATTATATAGTAATTACTTAAGGGGTCTTAAAAATAACTATTATCCTTAACTTAATTTTATTATATTAAGGGGGTTATTAATTAGCAAAAGGTTTATTAATTTATAAAAAAAAAATATATTATTTATAATGGTATATATTATATAAAGGAAAGTATTTTATAAATTATTAATTTTATAATTTTTAAAGAAAAAATATTATTAAGCTATTATTTATTATAGGTACTAGGGTTATATAATTAATTAATAATTATTTATTATTAATTATTAATTATTAATTAATTTAGTTTTCTTTAGTTAATTATAGAAATTAATTTAATTATAAGTAAATTATTATTAACTAAATTAATTTTTTTATTAATCTAAAGAAACTAATTTAGTTATAAGTAAATTATTATTAATAAATTTAGTTTTATTATTATTTAAAAGAAAAAATAAATAAATTTATTATTAAATTTATTATTAATTTATTTATTTATTTATTTATATAGTAAATTTAAATAAATAATTATATTAATTTAAATAATATATATAATATATTAGTAAATAAAATAATAATAATTATAATATATATTATATAAAATTATTATTATTATTATTATAAAACCTAAATTTAAGTTATAATTTAAATAATAAAATTTTAAGTATTATTTAAAGCTAAAAAAATACTTTTATATTATAAAAATGTTTATTAATAAAATAATTAATTAAGCTTAAAGGTTATATAGACTTTATAAATAAAATAAAAATTATTATATTATATATTTTATAAAACTATAATTATTTTATTATATAACCTAAATTAAAATTAAAATTTGAATAATTTAATTTTTAATATTATTTTATATTAAAAAAATAATTTTTAAAAAAAATAAATTTATTATTAAAAAAAACTAATTAATTATAATATTTATAATTCCCTAAGTAAATTATTAATAACTATAATTATAATTAATTATTAAGTAAATTATTATAAATTAATTAAAATAATTAACTTAATTATATAAAAATATTATTATAATTTTTTATTATAAAAAATAAATTTAATAAATTATTTTATAAATTAATTAAAATAAAAAAAATAATAACTTATTTTAATTTATTATAAGCTTTATAAATTTATTATAAAAAATAAAAATAAAAGTATAATAAAAAAGTAATAAAAAATAATAATAAAAAATTATTATAAAAAATAATAATAAAAAGAAAAAATCTAATTAAATTATAATTTTTTTATAAAAGAAAATAAAAGTTATATATAGGAAAAATATACTATATATAAATAAACTAATTTATAATAAATTAATTTATGATAAGTTAATTTATAATAGGTTAATTTATAATTTAATTTAAATAAATATTATAAATTAATATATTTATAATTATAATAATAGGCCTATAGGGTAGGCACTATAAAACTATAATAAGCTAAAGGATTAATTATAAAATAACTTATATAATAGTAAGTAAGCTAAAGTAAAATACTTTTTAATTAAAAAACTAACTTACTTTATACTAAGTAAACTTAAGTAAGCTTTATACTATATATTTATTTTATAATACTTATTTAAAATAATTTAAATAATTAATTATAAATATAAAATAATACTTAATTATATTTTAAATAATATTATTTATTAATTATATAAATAAACTTATTTATTTTTATTAATTATTTATAGTTTAGCCTAGCTTATTTACTAATATAAACCTAATATAAGGTTTATTTTTTAAAAATCTTTTTTATATTAACTTTATAAAAACTTAGTTTATTATATATTTATAACTTTTATTTAAAAATTACCTTAAATTATAAATAATATCATTATAAAAATACTAAATAATTAAATTTTAAGTTTTAAATAAAAAAAATAAATTATAAAAATAAAGTTTAAAGTATATATAATAATAATATTAAAATTTTAAATTTATTTAAAAAAATAATAAAAGTAATAATAAACTTAAAAATATTATAAATACCCTTAGTTAATATAATAAAAATTAAATAATACTTTATAAATTTTAAGGCTTTAGTTATTTATATAAAATAAATTATTAAAAATTAATAAAGTATTATTAATATATTTAATAAATAGCTTAATATTTTAAAACTTTTACTTATAACCTTAAAAAACTTTTATAAAAAAAACCAAAAGAAATTATTAAACTACTACTACTTACTTTATTTAATAAAAATTTATAAAAAATTAAGAAATTCTTTATAAATATAAGGTTATACTTTAAGTACTTTTTAACTACTATAGCTTTATTAAAAAAGTAAATTAATATAATAGAAAATTAACTTATAAAAAATCCTAAGGATTAGTTTAAATTATATTTTTAAAACTTTAAAAAAAAAAACTATATAAATAAAAAAAATATACTAATAAACTATTTAATAATTATAAAAAATTTACAAATTAACTTAAAGTATTATTTAATTAAATTAATAAAAAAGAAAAGTTAAAAATATATTACTTAATTTTATATAATAAAATATATATATTAAATATATTACTAAATTTATTTACCTTTATATAAAAACTAATTTTAAAAATAAAACTAAAAAAATATTATATTACTAAAGATTAAAGGGTAATATAAAAAATAAACTTTAAAAAAATAAATTACCTTAAACCTTTAAGAAATTATTTAAAAAATCCTATTATATTAATAATTAATAATATAAATAATAAAAAAAAATAAAAATTAATAATATTTTTTATATTATATAAATTAAAAAAAGAAATATAATATAATTTTATTTAATAATAAAAAACTAAAATTTATAAATTTAAATATTATTAATATTTATAAATTTATAAATAAATATAATTACTATAATAAAATAAATTATAAAAAAAAACTACTAAAGTAAATATAAAAAACTTAATAATTTTAAAAAATATATTAATAAAAATAAAAAGTTTAATAAAATTTAAATTAATATTATTAAAACTATATTTTATAACTTACTTAATTAAACTAATTACTATAAAAAAAATATTAAAATAATAACCTTAGGTATTTAAAAAAAAATTAAAATAAATTATTATTAATATTATAATTTTTAAAAAAGTTAATTAATAAATAATTAATTAAGCTATTAATAATATACTTATAGTAATTACTACTTTAAAAAAAGTTAATATAATTTAAAATAAATATAAAAAAATTTAAAATAAAACTTTTAATATTTTATTTATAAAAAAATAAAAAATAAAAAAATAAATTTATTTATAAATAAAAGGAAAAAGCTAAATAAAATTAAAAATATATTAACCTAAATATTTTTAAATTATATAAAAATTATAAATTATAAAAACTTTAGGGATTAAATTACTTTTATAAATAAAAGCCCTTTAATAATAAATTAAAAAAAATACAAAAATAAAAATTAATAAAATTTTAATAAATACTTAAGTTATATAAAATTACTTAGTAATAAGTACTTAGTAATAATAAACTAATAAAATATAAAATAATATAATAAACTATTATATATTAAATACTAAAAAATTAAACTTTATAATTAATACTTTTAAATTTAATAAAGTAACCTATATAATAAAAATTATATAAAATTTAACTTTAAAAACTATATTAATTAATAATACTATAATTACCTTAATTATAAAATTCAAAAATAATATAACTAAAGGAAAAAATACCTTAAGCTTAATTTTTTATAATATTATAATAAAAATTATAAATAATATTAATAAGTAAAAAAAGATTATTATTAACTTTATTATTAATTATATTATAATAAATTTAATTTTAAAACCTATAATAATAGTAAATATAATAATAAATAATTAAAAACCTTAATATTTTTATAAAAAAAACTTATAACTTTAATTAAAAAAAATATAAATTAATATAATTAAAATAACTAAAATAAAAAAACTAAAAGTAAATATACTATTTAAAAATAAAACTATTATTATATATATTAATAGTAAATTAAACTATAACTTAATATTATTATAATTAATTAAAAAATTAAAAATCTTTATATAAGAAAAAATAAATATTATAAATTATAAATATTATAAAAAAAAATAAAAAAAAAACTTATTAAATATAAAACTAATTATTTTTTATTAATTATTAATAAAAATACCTATAATATTAAATTTAGTATTTTAAATATACTAAAAAATAATATCTTTTTAAAATACTCTTAGTTATTTAATAATAACTTTATTAGTTAATAGAAAACTAATAAAGTTTACTAAAATATTAAAAATATACCTAAGTATTAATTATATTAAAAAAAATAAAAAAGTAAAATTATATTATTAAAAAAACTAAAATCTTTTATATTAATTATAAAAAAAATAAAAATAATTAAGCTTAAAAAAATAAATTATTAATACTACTATAATATAATAAATAATATAAAAAATAAAATATATTTATATTAATAAAATTATAATATAATTTAAAAATAAATTAATAATACTTAATAATATATTAAGTAAAATATAAAAAAAAAGGAAATAGAAAAACTTAATAATACTTTTACTAAAATACTATATTAATATAAAAAATTTAAAAAATTATATAAAGTAATATTAAATACTAAGTTACTATTATATTTATAATAAAATTACTTTATTAAGTTAATAAATAAAAAATAATATAAGATTTATAAGATTTATAACCTTAATAAAAAAAAATTAAAAACTTTAAAGAAATAATTAAATAAATAATTAAAAAAAAATATATTTAAGTTTTTAATTTATTAATAAAATACTTTATAATATTTATATTTAAAAAAATAAAATATTATAATTAATTATTAATTATTAATAACTTAATAAAATTATTATTAAAGATTAAATATTACTATTATTAATTTTAGAAATTAAAAATAAATTAACTATTATAAAATAGTTTATAGTCCTTAACTTAAAAAAACCTATAACTTTATTTAAATTAAAAAAGAAAATAAATAAAAAATAGTATTTAAAATATATTATAAATTATTTAAATATTTAATTATATTTTTTAAACTTACTAATATACTAATTATATTTTAAAAAATAATTAATAAAATCCTTAAGAAATATATTAATAAATTTATTATTATATACTTAAATAATATATTAATTTACTTTAATACTTTAAAAAAATATAAATAATATATATATTAAGTTTTAAAAATACTATAAAATATAAATCTATTAGTAAAACTAAAGAAATATTAATTTTATATATAAAAAATAACTTTTTAAAATATATTATTTTACTAAAATAAATTAAAATAAACTTTATAAAAATAATAATTATTAAAAAATAAAAAATCCTTAAAATAATTAAAAAAAATATAAAGTTTCCTTAAATTAGCTAATTATTATTAATAATTTATTTAAAACTATAGTAAAATTACTATATTACTTATAGATTTTATTAAAAAAAATCTAAATAATAAAAAAAAATTAATTAATTAAATATAAAAAAAAATTAATTAATTAAATATAAAAAAAAACTTTAAAAACTTTTAAAGTATTTAAAAATACTATTATAAATATACTAGTACTATAAATATATAACCTAAAGAAGCTAATTATTATTAAAATAAATACCTTTAACTATATAATTAAAGGAGTTTTTAATTAATAAAATAATAAAAAGAAACTATATCCTATAGCTTTTTTCTTTAAAAAACTCTATAACCTTAAACTATAATACTTTACTTATAATTAAAAATTTATAATTATTTTTAAAATATTTAAAAAATAAAAATTATACTTAATAAATAATAAATATAAAATTACTATATATTTAAATTATAAAAATTTTATAAATTTTATAATAAAAAAAATAAATATTTTTATATAGTAAAAAAAATATTTTTAGTTTATAACTAAGTATAACTTTAAAATTATACTTTATAAAAAATTAAAAAAATAATTATATAAATACTTTTAATTATAAAAAAAAACTACTTTAAATTAATATTAAAATTTACTTTACTAATATTTTAAAAAATAATAAAAAACTATTATAAATTAATAATTATTAATACTCTTTTTATTATTAAAAATAAAAATCTTATTTTTAATAAAATTAAAAATAAAATTAATAATTAAATATTAAACTAATTCCTTAAAAATATAACCTTTATAAAAAAATCCTATATTAAAATAAAAAAATCTAAGTATTAAATTTATTATAAAAAAAGTAATTAAAATAGTTTATAAATATTTACTATATAAATATAAAGGAGTTACTAAAATACTATAATAAATATAAAAATATTATACTTTTATAAATATAAAAAAAGTTATTAAAAGAATTATTTAATTATATATTTTATATATAAAAATAAAATTTAATTAATAAAAACCTTATAGTAAACTATAATTATTATTAATATTAAAGTACTTTTAAAGCTTTATTTTATTTAATTATATTATTAAATTAATATTATTAAAAAAACCTATAATAAATATAATATATAATAATATTTTTATTATTATTAATAAATTAATAAAATAAAATATTTTTATTTTATATAAAGAAAATATAATAAAAAAACTAAGTTATATAATATAAAAATATATAACCTTAAAATATAAATTACCTATAGAAATTATTTTTAATAAAAAATTAATATTTATATTTAAGTATTAGTAAAGTACTATAGTAAAAATAAATATAAATTATAAAATTAATATTACTTATTATTTTTAAATAAATAAATAAATAAAATATATTAACTAAATTATTAAAATATATTTATAAAGTTATATTAACTTTAATTAAAATAACTAAGTTAAGTATTTACTTAATATAAAATTCTTTTATAATAATTTAGTTTTAAAATTAATAAAACTATTATTATTTTATATTAATAAAAATATTATTTATAAATATATAAAATATTATAAAAAAATATATAAAAAGCTATACTTAAAGTAAATAAACTTAAAAAACTATATTAAAAACTATATATATAACTTAAACTTATATAAAAATATATAAAAAAATATATAAATAAAAAAAAACTTAAAAAACTAACTTTTTTAAAAAAAATATAATTTACTTACTTTAATATACTTAAGGAAAAAAAATATATTAATATTAAAACTAATAGGCTAAGTAATAAACTAAATTATAAAAAAGTTAAGTTTTATAAAATTTTAAAAAAAATTAATAAAGTTAATTATAAATTAAACTTTTTAAAATAGCTAAATAAATAAAAAAAATTAATATATTTAATTTTTTATATTTTATTATTAAAAAAAGTATTAATAAATAAAAATATTAAAAAATTTATTATAAATAAAATTATTATTAAAGGTAAAAAACTTAAATATAAAATTAATAAAATAATATTATTAAAAATAAATAAAAAAATTAATAAACTTTAATACTTAATAAAATAAAAAAAATATAATAAAAATATAAATAATTAAAAACTAAAAATTAATTTTAAAAATACTAATATTATTTTAAAAATCTTTTAAAATAAACTTTATAAATATTTATAAATATAATAAAAAAAATACTAAAAAAACTAAAATACTTTATAAAACTTAAAAAAATAATAAAAAAATATCTCTTTTTAAAATAAAAAAAATCTAAATTTATAAATATTAAATTAATATTTAAAAAAAACTACTTAACTTTATTTATAAACTATATATTATAAAAAAGCTATACTTCTTTATATAATATATAAGTTAATTTAACCTAATACTTTTTTTTTAAGTAATTAACCTTTTTTAATTCTTTAATATTTAATTTATAATTTACTATTTTTATATTATAAATATAAAGTAAATAATAAAACTTTTATAATTTTATAAAATAAACTAAGGTTTTATTATACTTAACCTTTTACTAAGCTAAAAGTTTTTTATAATACTTTTACTAAGTAATTAATATTTTTTTAATAAACTTTTTTTAATACTTTAAATATTTAAGCTCTTTTATAATATAGTTAATTATAAAAATATTAATATAATAATTAAAAAAGTAAAAATTATATTTATAAAAAATATAAAAATAAAAAAGCTATTATATAAATAACTTAAATAATAATAATATATATATAAATTACTATTTTTAATAACTAAATAAAATTACTTACTTAAATAATAAAAATAAAATAATACTTTAAAATTAAAAAAATAAATAAAAATTATATAAAAATAATATTTCTTTATAAATTTAAATTTTAGCTTTTTTACTTAATTAAATATAATAATAATTAAAAAAAAATATTTACCTAAAGTAATAAAGGGGCAATAATACTTATATAAGTAATAGCTTAAGTTTTAAAAATAAAACTAATAAAAAAAATATTATATTATAAACTAATATATTTATAATTATAATAGTAAGCTTATAAAATAAGTACTATAGAACTATAATAAATTAAAAAACTAATTATAAAATAGCTTATATAATAGTAAGTAAACTAAAGTAAAATACTTTTTAATTAAGAAACTAATTTACTTTATATTAAATAAACTTAAGTAAGCTTTATATTATATATTTATTTTATAATACTTATTTAAAATAGTTTAAATAATTAATTATAAATATAAAATAATACTTAATTATACCTTAAATAATATTATTTATTAATTATATAAATAAACTTATTTATTTTTATTAATTACCTATAGTCTAGCCTAACTTATTTACTAATATAAACCTAATATAAAGTTTATCCTTTAGGAATCCCTTTTATACTAACCCTATAGGAGCTTAGTTTATTACAATAAGTTAATTTATAATAAATTAATTTATAAAATATTAATTTATAATTTAATTTAAATAAGTTAATTTATAATAAATTAATTTATAATGTAATTTAAATAAGTTAATTTATAATAAGTTATTTTATTATTAATATATAAAATTTAAATTTTATAAATAATAATTATTTATTATTTTAATTTTCCTTTTTTTTTAAATAATATTTTATAATATTATCTTTATTATATTATATAATAAATTCTAATTATAAATATAAAGAAATTAATAATTTTAAAAAAGAAGTTTATAAAGCTACTAATTTAAATTCTAAACTATTATCAATTTAAAATAATCTTAATTCCAAGTTTTTTAAGAAATTAAATTCCTTTATTATTAATAATAAAGCTAGTGTAACTAATAGATTTATTTATAATAAATTAAAATTTAAATTAAAAAATAATAAAGATTTAAAAATTTATATTTTCTAATATAATTTATTTAATAAGACTTTATTATTTATTAAAATAAATATAAAAAGGGAAATAAAAGTTAAATATATAAGGTTAATTATTTATTTTATTATTTATTTTATTTTATTAATTTATTATAGTTATAATTATAAAGTTATAATATTAATTAAAGAATTTAAATTATTTAATTTAGTAAAGTATTATTAAATAAAGTATCCTAAAATAATTTATAATAAGTAATTAAAAAAAATTAAAAAAAAGTAAGTTATTATTTTATTTATTTTATTATTTTATTTTATTATTTTATTATTTTATTGATTTTTAATTATTTAGTTATTATTAAAAATTAAATTAATTTTATTATTTATTTATTATTATTTAAGAATAATAAATAAATAATAAAATTATATTATAAAATAATAATTATTAACTTATATTTAATATATAAACTCTAAAAAATAATTAATTTCTAATTTAACTTATTAATAATTAAGATTATATTTAATATATAATATAATTTAATTTATTAAATTATTATAATTAATTTATAATTTAATTTATAAATAAAGTACTTAATAAATATATAAAGCTTTATAAATTTAATTTTATAAAGCTTTATAATAATTATATAAATATTATAATACTATATAATATTATATAATATAATATATTTTTAATATTATTAAAAGTATTATAATAATAATTTAAAAAACTTAAAAAAGTAATATTTTATATAAATTAAATAATCAATTTTAAAAACCTTTTTATTTAAATATTTATAATAAATAAAATAAATTTATTAAAATAATAAAATTAATAATATTATTATATATAAAAGTATTTTATAATATAATATAATATAAAAACTTAATTTTTTTTATATAAAAAAATAATAAAATAATAAAAAAAATATTTTAATTATTTAATATTATAAATTAAATTTATATATTAACTTTTATTATTTAAATTTAATAATATTTTAATAATATTAATTTATTAAAATAAAAAAAATTAAATATTTTATAAAAATATAATATTAATATTTTTATTATTTTACTAAATATTTTATATATAATAGTAATTATATATAATTTAGCTTTATAATTAAAAATTATTATTTTTATAATTATTAAATTAAATATAATATTTAATATTAAGTTTTTATAAAAAAAAATTATAAAAATTATAAAATATTATTTTAAATAAAAAGAAACAATAAAAAATTATATAAATGAAAATTATCTATAATAAAAATAATAAAAATAATAAAAATAATAAAAATAATAAAAATAATAAAAATAATAAAAATAATAAAAATAATAAAAATAATAATATATTATATTATATTATATTAAAAAATATAATTTTATATTATAATTATTATTTTTATTATTTTTTATTTTAAATTATAATTATATAATAATAAAATAATTTTAAATATTAATTTTATTATTATTTTAATTATTAATTATTAATATAATTATTAATTTAATATTAAATAATAAACTTTTATATATAATAAAATATTAAATAATAAATTTTATTTATTTATAATTAAAAGTTTTAATATTAAATTTATAAAATATAATAATTAAATAAAATTATTAAATTAATTATAAAAGTAAAAAAATTATTATAAAAAAAATTAAATAATAATTATATATATATTATTTAAAAAAAATATATTTAAATTTAAAAAATTAAAATTATAATTAAAATACTTTTTTAATATTTTTTATTATTTAATTTTATATTTTTCTTTAATATTTTTTATTATTTAATTTTATATTTTTCTTTAATATTTTTTATTATTTAACTTTATATTTTTCTTATATATTTTTTATTATTTAATTTTCTATTTATATAATAATGTATTTACTATTTTATAATATAATTAAAATATATAATTATATTATAAATAAATATTTAAAATATATTAAATATTAAGTAAATATATATATTAAATTAAAATAAATAATATTAAGTTTTTTATTTAGTTTTTTTTTTATATTATTATATTTATTATTATTACTAAGGTTATAAATTAATAATAATTTATTAAATTAAATTAATTAGTAAATAATTTAGATTTATTAAATTTATAAATAAAACTAATTTAGTTTTTTTAAAAAAAAATAAAATTAATAATAAATTTACTTATTATTTTTTTTAAATAATATAAAACTAAATTAATTTCCTTAATTAACTATAGAAAATTAATTAATTTCTTTAATTAACTAAAGAATATTAAATTAATTAATGAATAATAATAAATAATAAATAATTATGAATTAATTTAGTAACCTTAATTACTATTATCATTTAAATTATTAATATTTTTATTATATTTCCTAAAGTTATTATTCTTAAACCTAATAGTAAAAATAAACCTAAGGCTAAAGCTAAGGCTAAAGTTTTTATTAATAATATAATTTATTTTCTTTTACTTTTTTTATTTTTATTTACTTTTTTTTATTAATTTACTTTTTAAAAAAATTAAAAAAAAAACTAATATTATAAACTTTAAAATATAAGTTTATTATATTTTTTTTTAATTAAAAAATTTATTATATAAAAAATATATTTAAAGTATAATTATAAATAAAATTATAAATTTTAATAAATATATAAATTTAAATAATAATAATAATAATAATAATAATAATAATAATAATAATAATAATAATAATAATAATAATAATAGTTTATATTAATAATATATAAATAATAATTATAATTATTTCTTTTAATATATTTACTTTTACTTTATTATTTTATTTTTAATTAATTTTATATTATAATTATTTTAAGTTAATACTTTTTATAAAAAAAATAATTTATATTTTTATAAAAAAAATAATTTATATTTTTAAAAAAAAAATAATATTTTTTTTTAATTTTTTATATTTTATATATATTAATAATAAAAAATAATAAATTAATATAATATAATTTTATATTTATTACTTAATATAATTATAAATAATAATTTAATACTTAAATTTATAAAAATAATAATAATAATAATAATAATAATAATAATAATAATAATAATAAAATTATTATTTATAAAAAAACTTATAAAATTTAAAAAATTATTTTTAAATATATTTATAAATAATAATTTAAAAAAAATATAATATTATTATTATTACTTTAGTTATTTTATTATATTTATATTTATTAATTATATTATATATTACTTTTTTTACTTTTTATTTATTTAAATTTAGAAAAATTTAAATTTTTTTTTAATTTATATAAAAAAATCTAAATTCCTTTTTTTTATATTAAAAAAATCTAAATTCTTTATTTTTATTAACTTAATTAAAAAAATCTAGATTCTTTATTTTTCTATTTAAATTTAAAAATATTTAAATTTATTATTATTATTATTATTTACTTACTTAAATTTAAAAAAATTTAAATAAAAAAAATAAAAACTTTATAAAATTAAATTATAATAATTATTTATTATTAATTATATTTATTTTTATATATTTTTAAAAAAATTATTTATGAATAATTATAGATTTTATTATTATATTTAATTTTACTAAAATAATAATTATATTTTTAAAATTAATTATATTATAATTAAAAATTTTTTTAATTATATTATTATTTTTAACTTTATTAAATTAATAATTATATTAAAAATATAAATTATAATATATTAATTAATTATATTTAAAAATTATTTATTATTTTTAATTTTATTAAGTTTATAAATATATTATTTAAGTAATTAATATTTACTTTTTAATTTTTTTATAATTTTTTTATTTAATAATTAATTTTAAATAATTAAGTTTATTATTTAAAGATATTTATAACTTAAATATAATATTATATTATAATTTTAATATAAAAATTAAATTTTAAATTTTTAAATTATATTTATTTTATTATTTATATAATTATAATTTTTTAATATTTTTTTAAGTTTATTTTTATATTATGTTTTTTAATTTTTTTTTTTAATTTTTTTTTAATTTTTTAATTTTTAAAAAGCTTTATTAAAGTTAAAGTATATTTTTATAATATAATTAAAGCTAAAGTATACTTTTATAATATAATGAAAGCTAAAATATACTTTTATAATATAATTAATATTAAAATATATTTTTATAATATAATTAAAGTTAAAATGTATTTTTATAATATAATTAAAGCTAAAGTATATTTATATAATATAATTAAAACTAATATATATTTTTATAATATAATTAAAATTAAAGTATACTTTTATAACTTAATAAAATATAATAATAAAATAATATTATTAATTATTATTATATTTTTTATTATATTTATTAAATTATAAAATTTTTTTTTTTTAAAAATTTATTAAAACTTAAACTTTTTTTTATTATTATTTTTAATTTTAAAAAATATTTAATATTTAAAAGTTAATAATAAATAATATAAATATTTTAATTAATTATTATTTTTAATATAATTTAATTTAATTTATTTTACTTTTTAATTTTTAAAAATATTAATTTTATATTTTTATAATTTTTTATATTTTTTTAATAAATTAAAAATTATTAATATTAATAATATTATAAATAT
>JBBLXW010000089.1:0-21161 GCA_037893235.1 Trichoderma afroharzianum | reverse complement strand
ATTATATATTAATAAATATTTATAATATATTAATTTAAAAAAATAAAAAAAATTATTATTAATATTATAATAATTTATAATAAATATTAATATATTAAATATAAAAAATATAAATTTTATAAAAAACTATAATTTTTATTAATATTTAAATTATTATAAAAAATAATTATTTTTAATTATATTATAAATTTATTATTTTTTAAAAATTTTTTTATAAAAGTAATTTATAATAATATTTTAATAATAATAAATAAATTTATAAAGTAAATATATTTTTTATTTTATTAAAAATTATATTTAGTAAAAAACTTTATATATATATATTTAAAAATAATAATAATTAATTATAATATACCTTAAGAAATTATTTTTAATAAAAAATAAACTTTTATTTTTAAATTTTAGTAAAAATTTATAATAAAACTTAAAGTAAATTATAAACTTAATAATATATATTATTTTAAAATAAATAATTAAATAAAATAAATAAATTAAATTATTAAATAATATTTAAAATATTTTATTAATTTATAATAAAATAATTAAGTTAATAAACTATTACTTACTTAATTATATTATAATAATATAAAATCTAAATTTACTAAATTAATATTATTTTATATTTTATATAAATATACTTTTTTAGTATATAAATTACTTTAGAAAAAACTTAATATTAATAAAGTATAATTTTAAATAAAATTAATAATTAACTTATATAAAAAATTTAAAATATAATTAAAATTTATTTAAAAATATATAAAATATTATATAAATAAAAATAAAATTAAAAAACTAAATTTTTAAAAAAAAATATAATTTATTTACTTTAATATATATAAAATTATAAAATATTAAATATTAAAATAAATTAATTAAATAATAAACTTAATTTTAGAAAAATTAATTTATTTAAAATTTTAAAAAAAATTAATAATATTAATTATAAATTAAAAATATTAAAAAATATATAATTAAAATATTTTATATTTTATATATTATTTTTAAAAAAAATATAAATTAATAAAATAATAGAAAAATTAATTTTAAATAAAATTATTATTATTAAAAAAAAAGAAAAATAAAAAATTAAAAAAGTTTTAATAATATAAAAAAATTTAAAAAAAAATAATAAAATTAAATACTAAATTAAATAAAAAAAATATAATTTAATTTATAATACTTAAGAATTTATTAAAAACTTTAATTTAATAAAATTAATTTAAGATTTTTAAAAAAACTTAAAATTATATTTAAAACTTTTAATATTAGTTATTTAATAAATAAAACTACTTAAAAAAAAATATATAAGTTTTTTTTATTAATATAAAAAAACCTAGATTTATAAATTTTAAATTAATATTTAAAAAAAATTAGTTAATATTATTAAAAATCTTTAATTATTATAAATCTTATATTATTATTTATTTTATAATTACTTTAATATTAACTTTTATTATTTTTTAATAAAATAATTTTTTATTTTACTTTTTTACTTTTTTATATATTTTATAAATATATAATAAATAATTAATTACTTTAATTAACTTAAATTATAACTTAATTATTTAAGTATTTAAGAAATTAAAATACTTTTTAGTTTTTTTTTCTTTATATTTTAAAAAATATTTTTAAATTATTATTTTTTTAATTAAAAAAAGTTAATTATTATTATATTAAAAAAACTAAGTTTATTTATAAATATTTATAATAAAAATATTATTATAAGATTTTTTTATTATTATATAATTTCTATAATAAAAAAAAATATTAAAAATTATATAAAATAGTTTAAAAAAATAATAATAAATATATAATATATTTATAATTACTTTAAAAATTAATATATATTTTACTAAAAAAAATTTTTATATTTTTTATAAATTTTTATAAATAAATTAAACATAATAAAAATATAAAAAAAAAAATATATTTTATAAAAATTATATATTATAATTAAATTAAATATAAGGCTTTATTAAATCTTAAAAATAAAATTAATAAAAAAAAAGGTATTATATTATAATTTAAATTAATAAAAAATATAAAAAAAAAGTATTAAGAAAAATTATTACTTAATTAATTAATTATAAAAAAAATAATAAATATTAGCGCTTTTATAATTAAAGTAACTTATATAAATACTTTAAATACTTTAAAAAATAATAAATTATAATATTTTTATTAAAAATAATTAAATATATAAAATTTAATTTTTTATATTTTTTAAATAATTTAAATAAATAATTATTAATAAAGTATTAAAATTAAATATAAATTAAATTTTTATTATATTTTATTTATTTTATAATTATATTTACTTAAAATTACTTTTTATTTTTTTTACTAATATAAATTAATTAACTTTAGTTTATTACCTTAAGAACTTACTCTATATTATTTAAATATTAAGTTAGGATATTATATTAAAAAAGTATTTTAAATTCTTAATATAACTTTAAAAAAAAAAAAAAAGTATTTTATAAATAAAAATAAAAAAAACTTATATAATAAAAATATAGTATTATATAATAAAACTATAATATAGAATATATTAACCTTAATATTAATAAATTATACCTAAATTATAAATTATAAAAACCCTAGGGACTTAAATATTTTTATAAATAAAAACTTTTAAATAAAAAAAATAATAAAAATAAAAATAAAATTACTTATAACTATAATAGTTTTTTAAATATTATACTATTAGTAAGCCTTATATTAAAAAAGCTTATTAAGTAATAGGGAAGAATTTTAAAAATTAACTTAACTAATATCTATAATAGGACTTAGGTATTAGAAGAAAAGTTTTAATAATATTTTAGTATTTAATACTTTAAACCTAAGGTAATAGAATTAGTATTATACTACGTTAAGGATATTTTACTTATAGATTAATATAATAAAATTAATATTATTAATTATAAATTATTTTTATATAAATAATATACTTTATATAAACTTATTAAATAATATAAGAATTATAAAACTATTAATTATATATAAAATAAGTTTATATTTTATAATAAAGATAATTATATAAAATACTAATATTAATATTATATATTTATATATATTATTAAAAACTTAATATAGTAAGGTTTTAATTTTAAAAAGTATATTAATAAATATAATTATAATATTAAAATATAAAAAATTAACTAAAATAATTTTTAAAAATATTATAAGTTTATTAATAAATATATTCTAAAGTTTAAATATACTTAGTATAAATAATATAATATTTAAATTTATAAATTAAATTAAATTACTTTAGAATTAATATAATATCCTGACCTAATACTTAAGTAATATAAAGTAAGTTCCTAAGGTAATAAATTAAAGTTAATTAATTTATATTAATAAAAAAAATAAAAAGTAACTTTAAGTAAATATAATTATAAAATAAGTAAAATATAATAAAAATTTAATTTATATTTAATTTTAATACTTTATTAATAATTATTTATTTAAGTTATTTAAAAAATATAAAAAATTAAATTTTATATATTTAATTATTTTTAATAAAAATATTATAATTTATTATTTTTTAAAGTATTTAAAGTACTTATATAAATTACTTTAATTATAAAAGTATTAATATTTATTACTTTTTTTTATAATTAATTAATTAAATAATAATTTTTTTTAATATTTTTTTTTTTATTTTTTATTAATTTAAATTATAATATAATATTTTTTTTTTATTAATTTTATTTTTAAAACTTAATAAAGTTTTATATTTAATTTAGCTATAATATATAATTTTTATAAAGTATATTTTTTTTTTATATATTTTTATTATATTTAATTTATTTATAAAAATTTATAAAAAATATAAAAATTTTTTTTTAATAAAATATATATTAATTTTTAAAGTAATTATAAATATATTATATATTTATTATTATTATTTTAAATTATTTTATATAATTTTTAATATTTTTTTTTATTATAAAAATTATATAATAATAAAGAAATTTTATAATAATATTTTTATTATAAATATTTATAAATAAACTTAGTTTTTTTAATATAATAATAATTAATTTTTTTTAATTAAAAAAATAATAATTTAAAAATATTTTTTAAAATATATAAAAAAAAAACTAAAAAGTATTTTAATTTTTTAAATACTTAAATAATTAAATTATAATTTAAGTTAGTTAAAGTAGTTAATTATTTATTATATATTTATAAAATATATAAAAAAGTAAAAAAGTAAAATAAAAAATTATTTTATTAAAAAATAGTAAAAGTTAATATTAAAGTAATTATAAAATAAATAATAATATAAAATTTATAATAATTAAAGGTTTTTAATAATATTAATTAATTTTTTTTAAATATTAATTTAAAATTTATAAATTTAAGTTTTTTTATATTAATAAAAAAATTTATATATTTTTTTTTTTTAAATAGTTTTATTTATTAAATAATTAATATTAAAAGTTTTAAATATAATCTTAAGTTTTTTTAAAAATTTTAAATTAATTTTATTAAGTTAAAGTTTTTAATAAGTTTTTAAATATTATAAATTAAGTTATATTTTTTTTATTTAATTTAATATTTAATTTTATTATTTTTTTTTAAATTTTTTTATATTATTAAAACTTTTTTAATTTTTTTTTTTTTTAATAATAATAATTTTATTTAAAATTAATTTTTTTATTATTTTATTAATTTATATTTTTTTTAAAAATAATATATAAAATATAAAGTATTTTAGTTATATATTTTTTAATATTTTTAATTTATAATTAATATTATTAATTTTTTTTAAAATTTTAAATAAATTAATTTTTTTAAAATTAAGTTTATTATTTAATTAATTTATTTTAATATTTAATATTTTATAATTTTATATATATTAAAATAAATAAATTATATTTTTTTCCTAAAGGTTTAGTTTTTTAATTTTATTTTTATTTATATAATATTTTATATATTTTTAAATAAATTTTAATTATATTTTAAGTTTTTTATATAAGTTAATTATTAATTTTATTTAAAATTATATTTTATTAATATTAAATTTTTTTAAAGTAATTTATATATTAAAAAAATATATTTATATAAAATATAAAATAATATTAACTTAGTAAATTTAGATTTTATATTATTATAATATAATTAAATAAATAATAGTTTCTTAATTTAATTATTTTATTATAAATTAATAAAATATTTTAAATATTATTTAATAATTTAATTTATTTATTTTATTTAATTATTTATTTTAAAATAATATATATTATTAAATTTATAATTTATTTTAAGTTTTACTATAAGTTTTTATTAAAATTTAAAAATAAAAGTTTATTTTTTATTAAAGATAATTTTTTAATATATATTATAATTAATTATTATTATTTTTAAATATATATATATAAAGTTTTTTATTAAATATAATTTTTAATAAAATAAAAAATATATTTACTTTATAAATTTATTTATTATTATTAAAATATTATTATAAATTACTTTTATAAAAGGTTTTTTAAAAAATAATAAATTTATAATATAATTAAAAATAATTATTTTTTATAATAATTTAAATATTAGTAAAAATTATAGTTTTTTATAAAATTTATATTTTTTATATTTAATATATTAATATTTATTATAAATTATTATAATATTAATAATAATTTTTTTTATTTTTTTAAATTAATATATTATAAATATTTATTAATATATAATTATAATATTTTAATATTTAAATAAAAAATATTTATAAATATATTTTATAACTTTTTATTATAATTTAAAAAATATTTAATATTTATTTTTATTTATAAAATATTTATTTTATATTATAATTTAAAATAAAAACTAATATAATTTTTAATTTTTTATATATTTTTTAATTTTTTTTAAAAAGTTTATTATATTTTTTTACTTTAAATATTAAATTAAAAATTTTTTATTTATAATTACTTTATATATTTTAATATAATATAATACTTTAGTAATTAAGAATTTTTTAAAAATAATTAATTTTTTTATTAAATATATTAGTTTTTTTATTTTTTAATTTTTTATAATATATAAGTTTATAATTAAATTTACTTAAAAATTTAAAATATTTTAATTATTTTTTAAATAACTTTTAAATAAATATAAAATAAATAATATTTTAATAATTAATAAAGATTTTAATTTAAAATTTATTTTTTTTATAATATTAACTTTATTATTTTAAATAGTTTTTAATTTTTAAAAATTTTTTATTATAAATTATATAATTAAGTTTAGTTTTATTAAGCTTTTATAAATAAAATATTATAAAATAAAGTTTTTTTTTATTATTTTATTAACTTAATACTTTTTTAATTATATATTTTAATATATTAGTTTTAATTTTTATTAGTTTCTTTAGATTATATATAACTAAAATAGGTTTTAAAGTTATAGTTTATTTAATTATTTAAAATATTTATTTTATTTTTTTTATTTATTTTAATTTTTAATTTTTTTTTTATTATATTAATTAAAGGTTAAATTAAAATTAAAAAGTTTTAAATAAAGTATTAATAATAATTAATTAATTTATAAAAATTTTATATTTTTTTAATTAATATAAGTATTAGTTATTTATTAATTATAGTAACTTTTTTTAAATTTATTTATATAGTTTTAAAGGTAATAATATATCTTAAGAATTTTATTTTTTATATATAAAATTAATATTTTTTAAAGTTTATAAAAAAGTAATTATTTTATAATATTTAAAATATTAAATATATATATTCTTTATATTTTTTTTTTATTTTAAAGTATATTAAAATATTATTTAAATAAATAATAATAAATTTATTTTAATATTTTTAAAAAATATAATTAATTTTTTTTTAAAAAAATATAAATATATTTATTAATTTTTAAAGTATTATTAAAAATTTATAAAATTTTCCTAAGGTACTAAAGGCTATTATTTATTTATATTTTTCTTTTATTTAAGTTAATTTATAAATATTAGTAAAGTTTAATTAAAAATATATTATAGTTTTTTATAATTAATTTTTTATTTTAAATATTAATAATAAAGGAATTTAATTTTTAATTATAATATTATTTAATTATTTAAAATTAATAATTAATTATAGTTTTTTATTTTTTTTAAAATAAAAATAATAAAATATTATATTAAGAAGTTAAAGATTTTAATATATTTTTTTTTTTTATTTTTATATTTATTTATTAAAAATATTTAATTTTAATTAATTAAGGTTATATAATAAAAAATATTTTAATTATTTCTTTTCCTTTAGTTTTATTATATAATTTTATTTAATATATAATAGTATTTATATACTTTTATTTAAATTAATTAAGGTTTTTTAAAATAAAGCCTTAAATTTTTAATATTATTTTAAAATATTAATTATTAAGTTTATAAGTTTTTTTATATTTTATTTAATTATAAAATCTTTTTCCTAAGGTTTTTTAGTAAGTTTTAGGAATTAATTAAGTTTATATAAGTTTTATTTTCTTTTAGTAAATTTTTTTAAAAATTAAGTTTTTATAATTTTAAATTATTTTTATTATTATTATATAGGAATTTTATTAAACTTAGGAAATTAAAGTTTTTAACTTTTTTTATTTTTTTTTTAATTTAAAGTTTTTTTATTATTTTATTAATAAATTAAGCTTTTACTTTATTTTATTAAAGGTTTATATTAATATAATTATAATATATTTAAAATAATATTTTATTTTAAAGTATTAGTAATATTATATATTATTAAGGTAGTTTAACTAAAGACTTTAAGGTATAAGTAATTAATTTATTTTTTAATTTATTTATTTATTATATTTAAATAATTTTTTTTTTTTATAAAAAAGTTAATATAGTTTTTTTTTTTATTTTTATAATACCTATAGGTATATTATAGTTATAGCTAATATATAGTTTTTATTTACTTTAAAGTTTATTATAATTTTTAATAGTTTTTTATTTTATATTATTATAAAAGTAATTTTTTTTTTAAAATATTTTTTTTTTATTATTATTATATTTATATTTTTTTTTAAAAAATATAAATTCTTTATTAATTTTATAGTATTTTTTATTTAGAGATTATTTTAGTTTTTTAAGTATTAATTTTTAATTTTATATAATATATATAATTTATAATAAGGATTTTTATAATTTTTTTATTTTATTACTTTATAATATAATTTTATTTATTTAATATATATATTATAAGTAACTTTATTATTTTAAAGATTATTAAGGGTTTTTTTAAATTTATAATATTTTTAAAAAAGTTTTTTAAATACTTTTTTATAAGTTTAGAAATTAAATTTAATTTAATATAATTAATTTATTAATTATTATTTTTTAATTTATTTTTTTTTAAAGCTTTATTATATTATATTTTTAGTTTATTATTTTTATATTATAGGTAATTTTATTCTTTATATTATTTATATTATTAAAATAAATAATTATAAATTTTATTACTATAGTTTTATTATTTTAATATTTTATATTTTTTATATTTTTTATATTAAATTTTTAAATATTTTAATAATTACCTTTTTTATTAATATTTAGTTAAATTAAAAAAATATAATTTTAAAATTATAATTCTTAGGTTTTTTATTTTAAAAATAAGTTTTTATTTTTAATATTAGTATTTTTTATAAGGTTTTTTAATTAAAGTAATAAAATTTTATTATAAAAAAGTATTATATTTTACTTTTTATTTTAAATATTTTATATATTAATATATAATATAACTTATTTAATATATTTAATAATAGTATAAGTAATTAAGGTTAACTTTTTTATTATTAAATAAGTTTTTTTAATATATTTTATATTATTTTTAGGTTTTATTAATATTAAGGTTAATAATAATTTTTTAAGTTTTATTATATATTAATTAATCTTTAATATTACGACCTGTCTTTTATAGTCTTAACAATAGGCCTATAGGGTAGGCGCCACCGGACTAACGTCGGACTAATTAACTAATTATATTAGAAATATAACTTAATAGAAATTATTATTAAGTAATATTAAGTATAACTTAACTAGAATTATTATTAAGGAATATTAAGGATATTTAAGATAATTAAATATATAAGTTTACTTTATATTACTTATTAAAAATACTTAAATAGCTAATTATTATTATAGTGTTTATAATATAATTAAATTAAAATATAAATATTTACTTTTATTTATATAATTAGTTAGTAATAAAATTACCTATTACTGACTTAATTACTTTACTAATATAAACTATAGAACCACTCTAAGGTTTATCCCTTAGAAATAGTTAACCTATAGTATTTATAGGTACTAGTTTATTATATAATAATAACTTTTATTTAGATAATTACCTTAGACCTATAGGTAATAAAAGATAATAAAGAAAAATACATAAATATTAATATTTAGTATACTTAATAATAATATTAACTACAAAAGTTAAACTTTAAGTAATTACTAAAATAATAATATTAAATTTAAAGATATACTAATTAATAAAATAGTCTTTTAAGCTAATTATAATAAAATAAAAGCTAAGCTTAATACTTTTAAAACCTAATACTAGGAGCTTTAAGAAGGCTTAAGGGAGAAAGGTAAAGTCCTTAAATTAATAAAGCCTAAACTTTTTAATAGTAACTTACGTAAGATAAATAAGTTCTTTTCGGAACTTATAATATACTTTAGGTATTTTCCTTATACTTTTAAAGACGATAAATATAAAGTTATTTTTATAGAAAGTTACTTTACTAGAGATATTAAATTATAGTTTTAACTTATTAAATAAAACTATAATAAAAGCTAAGATAATAAAACTAAGCTTAAGTAGTAGACTAAGGAAATATATATTAATTATAAAAAATTTAAAAAATAACTTTAAAATTCCTTTAGTATTATTAATAAGTAATAAAAAGTTAAGTAGGAACTCCGCTTTATTAAGTAAAAAAGACTACTAAGTAAGTATATATTTACTTTTCTATACTTATTATCTAAAGTCAATTAGACTAAAAAAATAAAAAAAAATATCTATTATTATAGTATAAAAAATAATATTAAAGATAAACTTTTTAAAATAAATTAATATTAAATCCCTTTTATTAACTTTATATAGATAGTAATTAAGATAAATAATTAATAGTAGAAATAGGCTAAGGAAAAGAAATAAAATAAGACCGGAAACTTCTAGGCTTAACCTAAGTAAAACTAAAAATACTAAGCTAACTAAGGAAAGAAGTAAAATAATTATATTACCTCCTTAAATAATAAATACCTAGGACTTATAAACTTTAGTATTATTAAGGTATAATATAAGAATATTAAATACTATAATTATAGAAAAAAAGAATATATAAAGAAATACTACTAAGCCTTTAAAAAAGATAGTAATAAGAAGTTTATACTTATCCCTAAACTTAAGGAAAATTAAATTATTAATATTATATAACCCTTAGTAAACTATAATATATTATACTTTTTAGTATATTATAATAATAAATATTAAATATATTTTAGTAATAAATAAGGTTTTAGATAATACCCTAAGGGACGTCTATAAACCTTAAATATACTTAAGAAAGTTACCTAGGAAAATATAGCAGAAGTAGAACAATAATACGCTGAAATTACACTAAGGAATTAATACTAAAGAGGAATAAACTATATTAAAACATTAGTTTAATAAACCCTTAATAATATAAAATAAAAAGCTTTAACCTTCTAATATAACTTTAATAAAAAAGAAAAAATACTTTATAAATAAAAATAAAAAGAACTTATATAATAAAAATATAATATTATATAGTAGGACTATAATATAAAATATATTAATTTTAATATTAATAAATTATACCTAAACTACGGATTATAAAAACCCTAGGGACCTAGACATCCCTGTAAATAGGAAATCTTAAATAAAGAAAATAATAAAAGAAAAGACAAAATTATTTACAATAAAAATAAAAGAATCCACAACTCTAGTTTTCGCAAAACCAATAAAAAGCACTAATAATAAATTAATACCCTTTTAGATATATACCCTTTTACAAAATATAAAACTTAAGGACTACTTATAAATAAGCTATATAAACTTTATAAATCTTATAAGCTATTTAATAACAGCCTCCACTTATGTAAAATACTAATAAACAATAATTATAAAAGTCTCCTAAATATTACACCACTAGTAAGCCCTATACTAAAGGAACTTTTTAAATAATAGGGAAGGATCCTAAGGATAAATATAACTAATACCTACAATATTATACTATTTCTAGGAAAAATACTAATACCTAAGGTACTAAAAAAAGTCCTATACTATATTAATAATATTCTACTTATAAACTAATATAATAAAGCTAATATTACTAACTATAAGCTACTTCTATATAAACAATATGCTTTATATAAACTTACTAAATAGTACAAAGATTATAAAACTACCGACTGTATATAAAATAAGTTTATACTCTATAATAAAGACAGCTATATAAAACACTAATACTAGTATTATATACTTATATATATTACTAAAAACCTAATATAATAAAGTTTTAACTTTAAAAAATATACTAGCGGATATAGCTATAATACTAAAGTATAAAAAATTAACTAGAATAACCTTTGGAAATACTATAAACTTATTAATAAGTATATTCTAAAGCCTAAATATACCTAGTGTAAATACTATAATATCTAAGCTTATAAACTAAGTTAAATTACCTTAGAATTAAATAATATTAAAAATAACCTCTATAATAAAAAGATAAATAATATCCTCTGTAATAATAATAATTATTATAATAACACTAATAATACAACTTACTATAACTTAAATACTATAACAGAAGGAAAGAAACTACGGAAATTCCTAGTAAATAAATAGTTAAATAATAAACTAATTACAGTCTATATAAATTCTAAAGCTACAATAAGCTATATTATACCCTAATTAATTAACTGCCTATAGTTAAACTATTATAAAAAAGAAAAACTATATACCTTTATAAATATTAAAAAGTAATAATTCATTTATAATAACGGAACTATTAACTATAAAACTAATTATTTTATAATTTAGTTTAATAAAATTAAAAATATATTTAAACTTAATATTATAAATATTATAAAATATAATATACTTTTAGGATATAATTAGCTTAAATTATATAACCTTAATATTAACTAAATTAAAGGCTAGGTAAAATAGCAAACTTACCTTAAATTAGCTAATATCTTAGCGAAACTATAATTAAATTAAAAAAATTAATAAAATACTATAATATCCCTAATAATAAGATTAATAACCCTTATATTAAATAAAAAAATAAAAAAATATATAAAAAATAAAAAAGTTATAAAACAAATATAATTTATAAAGTAAAAAAAGCCCCTAAAGATAATTAAATATATTAAAAAACTAAAAAAAAAATAACTTAAATTTTTTAACTTAATTATACAAAAGGTTAAGGAATTATATTACTAAGACTAAATACTAGAATATCTAAGGAATATACTAACTAACCTCTAGTATATATTAGTCTTTAATAAAAAACTAAATACTAAATTACTAAAATATAGCTAATAAGATTATAAAATTAAACTTATAAATAATAAAGTACTAATATTTAATAAAATCTATAATTTTAGTATTACTAAACTTAAAATACTTAATAAATAAATTAGGAACTAACTAAAGAAAGGATATATTAAACCTTTTAAATCCTTAGCAGAATATTTAATTATATTTATACCTAAGAAAAATAGTAAACTTTAATTTATTATAAACTATTAATAATTAAATATAATAATTAAAAAAAATATTATACTATTACTATTAATTTCCAAAATTAAAGACTAACTTACAAAAGCTAAGATTTTTACTTTACTAGACCTTAAAGAAGTATATAACTTTATTTAAATTAAGAAGGGTAATAAATAAAAAACTGCCTTTTATATAAGATATAGACTTTATAAATACTAGGTAATACCTTTTAGATTTACAAATACCCTAGTATTCTTTTAGAAAATAATTAATTATATACTATAAAACTATATAGATTATTTTATTATTATATACTTTAATAATATCCTTATTTATTTTAAAAACTTAGAAGAATATAAGGAATATATTAAAAAAGTATTATAAATACTATAGGATAATAAACTTCTAGTAAAACCTAAGAAATATAACTTCTATATATAGAAGGTTATATTTCTAAAATATATTATTACCCTAAAAAGGATCTAAATAAACCTTAAGAAACTTAAGGTAATTAATAACTAAAAGCTACCTAAGAACATTAAATAAGTATAAAGCTTTTTAAGACTTATTAATTATTATTAATACTTTATTAAGGACTTTTTAAAAATTATTATACTACTTATAAACTTAACTAAGAAAAATATTAAATTTAAACTAATATAAAATACTTAAAAAGCCTTTAACTATCTTAAATAAGCTTTTATAAGTGTACTAGTACTTATAATATTTAACCTAAATAAATCTATTATAATTAAAACTAATACCTTAGATTATATAATTAATAAAGTATTTAGCTAACTAAATAATATAAAGAAAAAGAAACTTAGGTTAATTACCTACTTCTTTAAGAAACTATATAAATTAAAATTTAAATATTTTATTTATAATAAAGAATTTCTAGCTATATATTAAGCACTTAGTAAGTAGTATTAGAGATATTATTATAAAAAAAGTTAATTTTTAATAATAATCTTTATAAATTACTAAAATATTACCTACTTTATAATAATATAAAAGCTATTTTATAAATAAATTAAATACTATAAGTAATTTTCTAAATTTAAGCTTATTATTAAATACTATAGTAGATTAAATAATAAATATACTAATATATTTAGCAAATACTTAAACTACTTTTAGGAAATCTTAGAAGTTAAGGCCTAAATATTAAAGAAAAACTAGTATAAAAACTTAGTAATTTAATTAATTAATACCTTATATTAAATTAAAATAAATAATTTAATTATTAATAATATTAAAAAGTATATTAAAAATTAGGAAAATAAATAATACTTTAAAGGTATTTCTATAGATATTAAATACTTAATACTAAATAAATTTATATAAGTACTAAAGGATTTACAAAGTAAAGTAGTAAAATTAGTTTATATATATAAGCTTAACGGATATTATAAAATTTAAAAAATTATATAGTAAGTAAAATAGTACTTTAAATTTAATAGTATTAAAATATAAGTATAAAAAATTATATTAAAATATATAATATATAGATAAGCTAAAAGCTTTAAATATAAGCTATATAAATAACTATAACTACTACCTATACTATAATAACTATAGAAATTAATTTTATTTAACTTAATTACTAAACTACTTTCTTTAAAAAAACCAGTTATAAAAGTACTTTATAATAATATCTTTATAATAGTTAATAAACTTACGAAAATAGCTTACTTTATACTATTTAAAGAAGCCAGTAATATAAAAAGACTAGCTTATATAATAATAAAATATATTATAAATAACCATAGATTACTAAAAGATATAATCTTTAACAGAGGAAATATATTTATATCTAAATTCTAGAAAATACTTATAGCTAGATTAGGAATAAATTATAAAACTAGTATAACCTACTACCTATAGATAAATAAATAAACGGAAAGGATTAATTAAATAATTAAAACCTATCTACGCTATTATATTAACTTTAAGTAAAATAATTAAGTAAAACTACTCCTTATTATATAACTTATATATAATAGCATAGAATTAAAATTAATAAGGAAATTATTATTCTTCCTAAACTATAGATTTAAACCTAAAGCCTACTAACTACTAAAGTAAAGGGAAGATATTAAAAAAGTTATAATTAAGGTAGAAAATATAATTAAATTATATAATAAACTATAATAATAACTTAAATTTATTTAATAAAAAATAATTAAATATATAGATAAATATAGGCTTAGAGGATTAACTCTATAAAAAGGGGATATAGTTTAATTATACTAATATACATAAGGAAATAAATAAGCAAATATTAAAATAAATAAGCTAAGTAATAAACTTAATTTTAAGAAACTTAAACCTTATAAAATTTTAAAAAAAATCGAAAACGTAAATTATAAACTTAAACTCCTAAAATAATAGGAAAAATAAAGAAAGTATATATACTTAATTTTTTATATTTCCTTACTAAAAAAAGCATAAATTAATAAAGAAACTAAAAAGTTTATCTAAGATAAAATCGTTATTAAAGGAGAAGAAGAAAAATATAAAATAAAAAATATTAATATAATAAAAACAGGAGAAAATAGTAAATAATATTATAAAGTATAGTAGGAAAAAGAAGAAGAAAAAGAAAAAACATAGGAACCTATTAAGTATCTTAAGAACTTAATAGCACTAGTAGAAAAACTTTATTAAAGCCTAAAGATTACACTAGCTTAGGATTTACTAATAATATCTTTAAATAATCTACTAACTTTAAAAAAGCAGAAATAACCTTAGAAAAATCCTCTACCGACTGCATTATAGTAGCCTGGCAAGCGGCCTCTGCTTTATACTCCTTATACTTAACCTACTTTAACTTTTCTAAATTATTAATACCTTAAGAAATTACATATTATATCTTCTTTAACTATTCCTTCTTTTTAATATAAAGATGTTTTACTTATGTACTTACTTCTAGCTACACCTCCTCGGCCGCTTTAAGTGTAAAATCTAATAAAATACCCTTAGTAGCTATATAATAAAGTTAAGTTGCTAATAAATTAAATACTTTATAGTTAAATTATTAATAATATATATACTAGATATAATAAAAAGAATTATTTTTGGACATAAGATACTAATAATTATGTTTTTTATAGTAAAGACAAGGCTTTATAATAAATAGTTTAAGTAAAATTAATTACTTTAAAGCCTAACGTTAAGGCACCTATGAAAACTTAAAATACTTGCGCTTAGTACTAGCTATTTTAATTAATATAAAAAAAAATGCAGATAGAAAAATTACTTACTAATAGGTAGGGGAAGTTAAGATTAATTATATAATAAAGGTCTTAAGGATAAGATTAATAGGAGGGGGATATTATATTATAACCTATCTTTTATAATCTTAACAATAGGCCTATAGGGTAAGCGCCATTAGACTAACGTTAGACTAATTAACTAATTATATTAGAAATATAACTCAATAGAAATTATTATTAAGTAATATTAAGTATAACTTAATTAGAATTATTATTAAGGAATATTAAGGATATCTAAGATAACTGGATATATAAGTTTACTTTATATTACTTATTAAAAATACTTAAATAGCTAGTTATTATTATAGTATTTATAATATAATTAAATTAAAATATAGATATTTACTTTTATTTATATAGTTAATTAGTAATAAGATTACCTATTACTGACCTAATTGCTTCGCTAATATAAACTATAAAACTACTCTAAGGTTTATCCCTTGGGAATAGCTAACCTATAGTATCTATAGGTATTGGTTCGTTATATTTAAGTTATTTTTAAAGTTTTATATATAGTTTTTAATTATATATTTTAAAGTTATAATTAATTTATTATTAATAATTATAAAGAATTTCTACTTTTTTTAATTAATATTTAAAATTTATAATATTATTAATTTTCCTAAGTTTAATTAGTTTTTCTAAGTTCTTAAGGTATTATTCTTTATTAAAATTAATAAAATTTACTATAATAAGTTTTAGTTTTAGGGTAGTAGGGTTAGTTTTTTTTTTTATTTAATTTTTCTTTATACTAAAGATAATTATTATTTTTTTATTATAATAAATTAAGGAATTATTTTTTTTTTTTAAAAGTAGATTTTTTTTTTAATTTTAAAATTTTATTTTTATATTTTTTCTTAAGTATTTAATAATTATAAACTATATAACTTAGTTTACTATAATTATAGTATTTAAATTTCTTTTTATATTATAAAAAGTTTAAATTTATTTTTTTAGGTTTATTATTATTATTTTTAATAATTTCCTTATATTATTTTTTACTTTAATTAACTTAATATTTATTTATTATAACCTAGCTTTTATAGTTATAATAATAGGCCTATAAGGTAGTTGGCCTTAAATAAAAAATAAACTAATTAATTAATTAAGAATAAATTATTAAATTATTAAATAATCTAAAGATTTATAAATAAATTACTAAAATATTAAAATAATTTATAATAAAATTATTAATATTTACTAATAATTTAGCTTAGTTAACTAAGTATATAAGTTTACTTTATATTACTTATTAAAATACTTAAATAGCTAATTATTATTACTTAATAGTAATTAAATTAAATATTTAAATACTTTATTTTATAGTTAGTAATAAAATTACTTATTTACTAACTTAATTACTTTACTAATATAAACTATAAAATTATTCTAAGGTTTATCCTTTAAAAAATAACTAACCTATAATACCTATAAAAACCTAGTTTATTATATAATAATAACTTTTATTTAAATAATTACCTTAGACCTATAAGTAATAAAATACTAAAAATTTAATAATTTATAAGTTTTAAAATTCTAAATAATAATATTAATTATAAAAGTAAAACTTAAAGTAATTATAATAATAATATTAAAATCTAAAATAATTTTAAAAATATTACTAAAAATATTATAATAGTTCCTTAATTACTAACTAATATATAAAAAGCTAAATAATACTTTTTAATACTTAAAAAACTTATAAAATAAATATATTAGATAATTAATACTTAAGTAATTATTATTATAATTTTTTAAGAATAAATACTAATAGTAAACCCTATAGTAAACTTAGCCTCTGTAATATAAAAATAAAAGCCTAGAGAAATTATTAAGCTACTACTACTTAATAAATTTAAAAAAGATTTTAAGTAAATTTAAAAGTTTTTTATAAATATAAGGAACTACTTTAGTTATTTTTTAACTATTATAATTAATAATATTATAAAAATCTAAATTATAGGAACTTACTTAACTAAAATTACTAAAAATTAATTTAAATTATATTTTAGAGATTTTAAATAAAAAAAAACTTTAAAAAAGCTATATATAATTACTTTATTTATAAATTATATTATATTTAAATAATAATTTAAAAAACTATATAAAAAAACTAATAAATCTAAAAAAGCTAAAAATATATTTTTTTAAATTAAATAAAAAAAACCTTATATAAAATATACTATTACTTTTATATACTTAATTACTAAAATTAACTTTAATAATAAAATATAGTAAATACTTTATTACTAAAAACTTAATTTAAATATTAAAAATAAGCTTTTTAAAAATAAAAAACTTAATATATTTAATAAACTTATTAAAAAAGCTATTTATATTAATAAATAATAATTTTAATAATATTAAAAATATAAGTAAAAAAAAAACTTTTTAAAAATAATTTTAAAATACTTTTACTTAGGAAATAATACTAACTAAAGAAAAAAAAAAAACTTTATAATTTATAATAATAAAAAACTAAGGCTTATAAACCTTAATATTATTAAAGTATAATAAAAAAATATTAAATATTATAATTATAAAAAAAGAAATATATAAAAAAGTATTATTAAACTTTAAAAAAAAATAATAATAAAACATTTATACTTATCTTAAAACCTTAAATAATTAATATTATATAACCCTTAGTAAACTATAATATATTATACTTTTTAATATATTATAATAATAAATATTAAATATACCTTAGTAATAAATAAAGATTAAGTTAGTTCCTTAAAGGACTTAAAATATAAACCTTAAATATACTTAAGAAAACTACCTAAAAAAGTACTTTAAACTCCTAATATAACTTTAAAAAAAAAGAAAAAATACTTTATAAATAAAAATAAAAAAAACTTATATAATAAAAATGTAATATTATATAATAAAACTATAATATAGAATATACTAACTTTAATATTAGTAAATTATACTTAAACTATAGATTATAAAAACCTTAGGGACTTAAATATCTTTATAAATAAGAACTTTTAAATAAAAAAAATAATAAAAATAAAAATAAAATTACCTATAACTATAATAACTTTTTAAATATTATATTATTAATAAGCCTTATACTAAAAGAGCTTATTAAGTAATAGGGAAAAATCCTAAAAATTAACCTAATTAATATTTATAATAGGACTTAGGTATTAGAAAAAAAGTTTTAATAATACCTTAATATTTAATACCTTAAACCTAAGGTAATAAAATTAATATTATATTATATTAATAATATTTTATTTATAAATTAATATAATAAAGCTAATATTACTAATTATAAATTATTTTTATATAAATAATATACTTTATATAAACTTATTAAATAATATAAAGATTATAAAATAGTTAATTATATATAAAATAAATTTATACTTTATAATAAAGATAATTATATAAAATATTAATATTAATATTATATATTTATATATATTACTAAAAACTTAGTATAATAAAGCTTTAATTTTAAAAAATATATTAGTAAATATAATTATAATATTAAAATATAAAAAATTAATTAAAATAACCTTTAAAAATATTATAAGTTTATTAATAAATATATTTTAAAGCTTAAATATACCTAGTGTAAATATTATAATATTTAAGTTTATAAACTAAGCTAAATTACCTTAGAATTAAATAATATTAAAAGTAACTTCTATAATAAAAAATAAAATAATAAAATAACTTAGAATAATAATAATTATTATAATAGTATTAATAATATAACTTACTATAACTTAAATACTATAATAAAAAGGAAGAAATTACAGAAACTTTTAGTAAATAAATAATTAAATAATAAATTAATTATAGTTTATATAAACTCTAGAGCTATAATAAACTATATTATACCTTAATTAATTAACTACCTATAGTTAAATTATTATAAAAAGGAAAAACTATATACTTTTATAAATATTAAAAAATAATAATTTATTTATAATAATAGAATTATTAATTATAAAATTAATTACTTTATTATTTAGTTTAGTAAAATTAAAAATATATTTAAATTTAATATTATAAATATTATAGAATATAATATACTTTTAAAATATAATTAACTAAAGTTATATAACTTTAATATTAATTAAAAAAAAAGCTATATAAAATAGTAATTTTATATTTAATTAATTAATATATTAATAAAACTATAACTAAATTAAAAAAATTAATAAAATACTATAATATCCTTAATAATAAAATTAATAACTTTTATATTATATAAAAAAATAAAAAAATATATAAAAAATAAAAAAGTTATAAAATAAATATAATTTAAGAAGCTAAAGAAATTTTTAAAAATAATTAAATATATTAAAAAACTAAAAAAAAAAATAACTTAAATTTCTTAATTTAATTATATAAAAAATTAAGGAATTATATTATTAAAATTAAATACTAAAATATTTAAAAAATATATTAATAAACCTTTAATATATATTAATCTTTAATAAAAAACTAAATATTAGACTACTAAAATATAACTAATAGAATTATAAAATTAAATTTATAAATAATAAAGTATTAATATTTAATAAAATTTATAACCTTAGTATTACTAAATTTAAAATATTTAATAAATAAATTAAAGACTAATTAAAAAAGAAATATATTAAACTTTTTAAATTTTTAATAAAATATTTAATTATATTTATATTTAAAAAAAATAATAAACTTTAACTTATTATAAACTATAAATAATTAAATATAATAATTAAAAAAAATATTATATTACTATTATTAATTTCTAAAATTAAAAACTAATTTATAAAAATTAAAATCTTTACTTTATTAAACTTTAAAAAAGTATATAATTTTATTTAAATTAAAAAAATAATAAATAAAAAACTATTTTTTATATTAAATATAAACTTTATAAATATTAAGTAATATTTTTTAAATTTAAAAATACTTTAGTATTTTTTTAAAAAATAATTAATTATATATTATAAAATTATATAAATTATTTTATTATTATATACTTTAATAATATTTTTATTTATTTTAAAAATTTAAAAAAATATAAAAAATATATTAAAAAAATATTATAAATATTATAAAATAATAAACTTTTAATAAAACCTAAAAAATATAACTTTTATATATA